>JAWDJX010000086.1:0-66985 GCA_033117895.1 Extremus antarcticus | reverse complement strand
AGCACGTGTATTCACTTGTCACCACACCATCACCATATGGCTATTATTCACCACACCACACCACATCCCCGCACTGCTTTGGCCGATACCAAACGCAATGGTAGAATACGTCAAGACGTTTGTGGATGAAGACTTGGGTATCGCCGTTGGTATAATGTATTGGTAAGGCGCGTTCTCCAACGCACATTGATTGATAGGTACTGACTTGACTCCAGGTATACTTATTGTGTTACCTTTAGCGCTTTGATTATCTCGGCCACGGATCTGACCGACTATTGGGGTATCGGCGACCTCTTCAAGGCCCTCATATACGCACTGGTTCCGATCGTTCTAATGATCATCAGTGCGTTCCCAGTTGAAGTCTTTGGTTGGATTGAATTTATTGGTGGTATCGTCAAATTGGCCATGGTCGTGGGAACGATCGTTCTCATGTTCTTAGTCAATGGCGGAGTCAACCCGGAGAACGACACAATTGGAACCAGGTACTTTACTGACGGCATCACTCACAACAACCATGTTGCGAGCACTTCCTACCAAGCTGTCTTTGAGGCTATACCTCTGGCGACGTTCGCCTACATTGGTGTGGAATTGTTGACGACCACGGCGTTTGAAGCGCTCGATCCCGACGAGCTTCGCCTGCCAGCTGCCAACGTAGGATGGTTCAGTACAGTGCTGTACGCTCTGGCTACTGGAAGCTTCGTTGCGAACGTATTCTGGAAAGATCAAAACTTACCTGCTCTCTTTCAACAAACCCTTGCGACGATCACCGATCCGCAAGCAAAGATTCGTTTCGATGAATTTGTTTATCCACAACCAGAGACACACGCCGCGCCTCTCATCGCACTGCACAGAGTCGGATACCGATTTCTGCCCTCGTTTCTCAACGGCTGCTTCATTTACTCAGCCCTCAGTTGCGCAAACACTGCTCTCTATGTGGCGTCTCGGCAGCTTTATGGGATGACTAGGACAATAACAGTCGACAACGAATCCGGGATCATTCGTCGTGGTCTTCACTGGATGAGCACTGTACATCCTACAGCAATGGCCCCATGGCCGGCGATAGCGATCAGCGGTCTGCTGCTATGCTGGCTGCCTTTCATTAAGATTCATGGAGGGAACGACAGATACTTGCAAGATGTGAGCTGACTGCTTACAGACATCGATCACAAGCTGACAGGAAGTAGGTTCAAGATGCTCTCATCGCTATTGGTTCAGTCTCCTGCATCCTAATGTGGTGCTCGCAATGTATAGCTTACATCCTCTTTTTCCATTGGTAAGGTATGCCGCTCTGTTATTCGATAACGGTATTGATGTGACCATACAGGCGAGAGTATCACCAGCAAGCGCTTCAGAATCTTGGCTCGAGATGGGAGAAACTGTTCGACAGTAAGAAAGGAGGCCATCTGAAGATCTTTCAGCCTCTGTTTGGCTACCTAGGCGGCGCCTGTACGCTTTTGATCATCTTTTTCTTCAACACCGCTAGTCTGTGGAACGGGGACCGCATCAGTGTCAAGGCAGTCAGTGCATTCGTCAGCCCATGTTTGGTCCTCACGATTTGGATTGTCAAGAAGCTCACTCGACGCGACGATGGCCGCTTCAAGTTCTTCGTCAATCTCGCCGATTTCCATCGATTCGAGGATCGTTTGCAAAGCCTGGATGATCTCATATATCCCGGAGATGGAGCGTCCTCCAAACACGATTTGAACATGAGCCCAATACACGAGGAGCATTTGAAGTTCCTCCCGAACGGCAGAAACAATACGCTGCAGCAACTTCACGATGATGTCGGCTCCAACCAAGACGCTTATTACGAGAGACCTCAGAGCTTCAATCGAACGGACATAACTCTTGTTCCGAGCCATAGTACGCGGGAAGACTACACCGCGCAATCGAGCTATTATCAGCACGTCGGCTCTGCGCCGAATACAGATATTGAGCAAGATCCAATGCCAGTTCGCAGCTCGCAGCAGATGGCTATACCGCACTCGCATCGATATAATTCGCCAATGCTAAGTCCACTGTCTTTGAGCTCGAGGGGAGGCTTGGGCAACATAAGCGAGACAGACGCAGGGCTGGACGCCAGTGCTGGAGGGCGAGCGTATTGACGGGTTGAAGGGGGAGCCACTGTGCGAGAGAACACGCCAAGTGGCGGCAAGGCTTGATCAAGCTGTGCCTCATGGCATCGTCTGGTCAGAAGCCATCCTTGTCGAAAGCCTGGAAGGTGATTCCTGATTCCGAGTTCGATGGCAGTCTATTAATGAAATGTCTGGTTTGGTGGGTTCCGGAGTCTCGTCTTGCGGGAATTAGGCCACAACACATCTTTAGTAGCTCGGGCTTCTCTCCAACAACACTTGTGCACGTCTGGGTATGCAACTGTTTCTACCATGCTGCTTATCGGCTCCCTTCCACCGTGGGCTTGCATTTCCATTGCCAAACGGAGTTTCCATCGCCCAAATCGGTGGGACGGTCTCGGATCTTCCGCCGTGATCAGCTCCAGGGACGGTCCCTGCACCCACGTAACGGCAGGCCTCGACCCTCGATATCGATCTTCACTCCTGAGTCCACCTACTCCTTCTCGCTTGAAGTAGCATACATCAGGTGATGGACAGCCATTGTGGCTGCCGGCCCACAGCGACACTCTCGAAATGGTAGTTCCACGACACCTTCAGCCAGCCCAATTCAGTGCCGTCTATCTACTGATACAGCACGGTCGACCTGAACAAAGTCCGGGCTCCCCTTGTGTAAATATGTACGAGTACTGCCTACAGCATCTTCACTTTTCACCGCCAATCGCGCTCTTTCATCCCAACCGTCAGTCTCTACAGTCGTTCTTGTTTCTGGTTGCAGTCATGTTGCGTTCCACGTCACTCTTTCTCCTGCTCTGCGCATCGACTGCAGTCGCCATTGATGCACCGAGTTCCGCTGCTCCTCCTTCAGGCCAGAACCCTGGCATACTTACAATCCGGTCTCTAAATCATGGAGACATCATCTGCCACACTGCGAAGACGACGGATACGAACCACAACGCTGCTATCCCAACCACGACCGCAACGATCAGTAGGACCAAGAGTCCAAATTACACTAAAAGCGTCGTGATTCCACCAGCGGAAACTGTCAATGCGGACACAGCGACGGTCAAATTCACGACCACCAGAACGGTCCGCGAGACCACCACAAGTACCTCTACAGAAGTGTATAGCACCACATCGACGACAACGACGGGGGCAACATCAGTGTTCTGGGTGACCGAAACTGCCTACACGACGGTAAATCTACCTGGCGGAGCTGTAGAGAAGCGGGCCGCTACCGTTGGACACGTTAAGACAAGAGTTCCGGTCGCCGTCAACTGTCAACAGATTGACGTTCTCCGCTACACGTACGTTCAGCTCAAGACCGCAAAGCCACAGCGTACTACTATCACGCCCTCGACCATCTCCACTACCAGAACAATCAAGTCTACTACTACTATCGTAATTGTTCCGACACCGCACGCCTCGTACACGGAGACGATATTCGAGACGACAGGGACGACTACTACAGTTACCAGCACAACTATAGAAACCGAGACGGACTTCGTGACTACTTCCTCTACGACACCTACGACAAGCTTCAGTGTTACGGCCAGCTCGCATCCAGCGTCAACCTCCTCATCACAACCGCCGGTACACTCTTCGCGGCCACCGGTACACTCTTCCACACCACCACAACCTCAAGCATCTTCGTCGGCTCCACCACAGCCACCAGCCCATTCTTCCGCACCGCCGCACCAACCATCGCATTCTGAACCGGCTCCGCCGCCCATTGCACATTCTCACATCTCCATGCCAGCGTCCTCATCGGCGGCTCTATTGTCACCGCCATACAGCGCGACTGTGCTGTAAATATTCGACATTCTTGCCTACACTAGACCTTTTCAGCTATCAGTCCGTATTTCAAATATCGACAATACGCTACACTCTCGGCTCGTCCTGTGCCAGTCCATCGCCGTCACCGCGACAAGTAGCCTCTCATCCAACCGCTGCCTCATCCCTACTGCCCAAAGCGGAATGATCACGGATCCGCTCGTAGCCAGTCTGCGTGATCAACCCCAGAGCATCTCTCCTCTCAACATCGTCCGTATTCGTGCCTCAGAACCTTGACCGCGTCTCCGTGCCATCCCACAATTCGTCTGCTGAAGTCAACTTCACCCAGTGACCCTGCGCGGTCACAAAGGGGCTCGCAAGGCTTCCGCGGTTAGCATCAAAGGGTCCTTCATGAAAATCGGCCTTGTTCCGGGGCAATGCGAGACCAGTTGGTATGAGCAAAGACGCTTCAAATCTATCGCCGTCAAAAGCGAGCTCAATATAGCAGCGAGGACTCCACTCCGGCGTAAGAATGACAGATTCTCTATATCTCTGCTTCTGCCTCGCAGCTGGAAGACTAACTTGTTACCACTGGTTCGACGGAAAACGCGAAACGATGGCAATGATGAATAGTGCTGAGATCGAAACGACGGCCGAACAGGATACTGGTGTGGTGTCACTCGCCGGCCTCTATTGTATGCCCAACGGCAAAGGATCGGCACGCGGCACTCGCACCGAAGGATACACTCTTCTATGAGGTGTAGTCGTCGAAGCCGACTGTGCTGAGATTGAAGTCGTCAAACGGTGAACTGGTACCCGACGCTTCAACCCTTCATTTCCAGTTATCAAAGTGCATAACACAGCTGTCAGGGTTTGCTAACGTGTGACCGGTACATTCTAGCCGGGAATGAGTTTTGTAGGAGTACTCTGTTGGGCCTCAGCCCCCATGGCGCGACGCGAAGGTGCCGCACTAATGTCTCGTGATCGCCCGCGGAAGCAGCGTGAAGGGCGCTACCATAATGTCCACCCTGGAAATCGACATCGGCTCCTCTGTCGAGCAGCAGCTGTACCGCCGCCTCGTGGCCTCTATGTGAAGCAGCCTGGAGGGCGCTACCGTAATATCCGCCTTGAGCATTGACTTCGGCTCCCCTATCGAGCAGCAGCTGCATCACTGCCACGTGACCCCCTTGAGAAGTAGCCTGAAGGGCGTCGCCAGAATGTCCGCCCCGAGTATCGACATCGGCTCCGTTGTCGAGCAGCAGCTGCACCACCGCTTTGTGGCCTCTGTAAGAGGCAGCCTGGAGGGTGCTACTACACCCTTCAACCTGGGCATTGGGGTCGGCTCCATTGTCGAGCAGTAGCTGTACCACCGCCTCGTGACCTTCTGTAGAAGCAGCGTGGACTGCGCTGGTATAGAATCGGCCCTGAGCGTTGACTTTCGCCCCCTTATTAACAAGTAGCTGCACTAATTCCACTTGGCCGCAACGCGAAGCAATGAGCAGGGGGGAGTGAGCTCTTTCATCGCTTGAGTCGACAGACACAAGGCCCTTCTCAGCGTACAAGGTTGCAATACATTCGGCAAAAGACCAATTGCCGTGCTTCACAGCCCAGAGCAACAGATCTAGTTCCGCGTCGAGATGGGAAGGTTTGCCAAACCCAGGATCTTTCACGAGATCAGCCACGAAGCACCAACTCCATCCCCCAAGACTGCCTGTAACGTAGCCTGATGCCCGTTTGAAAAAGCGGCAAGAATGGGAAACTGGTATCTTTCCTGGGTTAGTCGAAGGCATACGTCATTGCAGTGAAGTGCTTCTATCAGCCGATGACAGTTCTTCTCCGCCAATAGATATAGAAGTATGTTGACATGTGGGCTATGGCGGCAGCTGTGCGCCAACTCAAGGACGTTGTTAACGTGGATCCATTGCTCGACGGCGAATGCCGCTAGAAAAGTCTTCTGGCCTATGGTATGGGCAGCTTCGTTGGCGTGATAGAAACCCTCCTTGGTGGCGTAGTCCAGGAATGGAAACTTGGTGCATACTTGCTCGCGTAATGTTTTCGCATCCTCAGACGAGGCTTCCGGTAGTGCTCCACCTGGATCCTGGTACGTCGAAAGATCGGCGGTCATGTATCTTGAGCAGCATTTCTTGAGCCTCTCATGGCTTGAACTGGCGAGCTCGTTGCCAAGCTCCGGCCACAGCTCGCGTAGCCCACCGTCGATGATGAGAAAATCCCGAACTGACTCGTGAATGAATTGCACTGTTGGGGCTTTCTCCGATTTGGTAAGCTCCGCAAGGCCCTTGGAAGAGTTGAGCACAAATCGATTCATATCCTCAGTAGTGACTTCCTCCGGATCCAAGGGGTCGGGTTTCCACCCGTCAACATGGTCGAAGTCATGACTCAGCCCAGCGACCATTGCAGAGTAGAATTCTTCGCGACTAAGAAGCCGCTTTGCGAACAGAATCCATTGGAGACAGAGTAACAAATCTCTCATATTCACACGATCCCGGCGGAGTAAATCCTTGAAGAGATCGCTAAGCTTGGTCGGAACTTCTTGCAATCGCTTCTTCACAGCGAAGATGCGGCCGCGACGGAATTCGTCATTCAGGATGTGGACGACCAAGACAGTCCACATGAACACACCGTTCGCCTTCCTCTGGGTCTGGTCTCGGATTTCGCCAACAAGCTTGCCCTCTCCAGCTCGGAGACGATGCCGAATGTACTTTTTGAGATCCTCGGCGTGCCCGGCTTCGTCTTCCAAGACAAGACGCCAGTTATTGTGAATCTCGATTGTGGGATAGTGTCGACTTGCAAAGCAAATGTGTAGCCGGCTGTCGTCACTAAGAATGTGCTCCCCAAGATTCTCCAAATACTCAACCATATCCCGCACTTGTTCTTCATTACACTCATCAAGTGCATCGATAAAGCACTTGACACGTCGCTGCCCAAGACCTTGCATTGCGGCAGACAGAAACTCTTGCAGCATGTCGAGCGACCAGGTGGGAGACTTGGCCTGGCTCAGGTCTGATGCATCGAAATTGTCTAGGACACTCTGAAGATCTGGAGCTTTGTTGAGCAGCTGGTACAAAAGAACACGATACACACCCAAAGTTGTCTTCTCCAGATCATCCCCTCGCGCATCGAAGAAGAATGATAGGACAATCTCGTCTTCAAGCACGCTGTTCTTGGCCTGCGCTAGCGCAAACTTCATGAGTGTTGATTTTCCTGCTCCAGGTTTTCCGGCAATCCACAAGATGCGATGTCGAGGCGGGTTGTCCCTTTCGTTCCAGGCAACGTATGCCGGATTTCGTAAAACCCATTCACACGTAGTGCGTTGTGCGTCCTCGACATTGTCGTAGCGGGCATCCATCTGATCGAAACTCACAGAGGCCAATGCCATTTTCCGACGTTCCAGGGGGGTAGTATCACTGAAAACAGACGAATTCCCCCGAGTAGAGTGTCCGTCAGACGGTTGCGAGGACTTGCCGATTTCGTGCTTGAGGCGGACATATGCTTGTCTCCTTCGCCGTATATCGGCGGAATGAAAACATTGAAAATACCGAGGAGGCAGTAAGCTCGATCTTCTCTTTTCTTAGTGTCACGCCTTGCAGCCCATCGAAAACGCTCATTCGTGGTGAATTCGGACATCGGCGCTCCACAAATAGCGCGTAGCGGTATTCCAGTAATACCGTGGATCAGGTCCTTCAGTGTTTCCTTGCTTCCGAGGTGGCGTCCATCCCTAGACCAGAAGTTGACCACTTTTGGAGCAAGCAACTCCTGTAGTGTCCCTGAACCATATCAGCAATACTCAATAATGTCATAAACACAAGCCTCTAGTTTGACATACAACCCCGGGTGAACCACCTGCTTCTCCTGAACGCAGATTCCCAACTGCACGCCGTCTGACTGTTGCTGTCAAACTTGGGTACCGAGACATCCTGCATAGATACATAGCACGTTTCTGCTTGCGAGTACCAGCGAAACATGGAGTTGATGGCTTCTGCCAGCTCAGAGAGGTTGGTCCTGTCAATGCAGCAAGAATCAACCCAAATATGCTTCAAGTCGTTCTCCTTAGCCCGCAGCCCGCAAAAAAGGACTTTTGCGTAGCCAGGTTTGCTTTTTGCAAGACCGTTCTGCACATCGTGGAAGGTAACCTCGTCCTCGTCCTCGCCCCACGTATGGGAGAGAATAGGGTATGGTGGGAGCTTGTTGCAGTCATGGTTGGTTAGGCTGAGATCGCCGCCATCGTCCAGTTGCAAGAGGTACATGCTGTCCCAGAGTCGTGTACTTCTGACATGAGCATCCACACTATGATCGAATGATCCTTACTCGAAGGTTCCAGGCTTTCCTTGGATTTCAAGACCTCACCCGCGCTCACAGATTATGGCCAGGCACCCGAAGCACCCAAGCAGAAGGGAAGGCAGCGCAGTGCCTCAAGGACAGCTCACCCCCGCTAGCATGGACGTCTCGCTATAACAAACCGTTGACTCCCTAGCATTGCGGACGCTGTTCTACCATAGAGAGTCTGATTGCTTTCGGAGATCTTTCAACTACTTGGTCCGCTACGTTACCTGCGCCTCACTGGGACACCCAGCCTTGTCAGTCACGTCGTCACGCTCGAGATGGATACTGTACAGTATGAGTAGGTACTGAGTAGGTACTTGCTTACCGCACAGCGGTAACACAACACAGGAACCGCCCAAAGCCGTCGCAAGAGAAAGATCCTACAATACCCACATATTGACTAACATACATGTCGGAAGTACGTGATGCATTGAGGCCACTACCTTACCATGCGAGGCAGGTGAAGCGAGCTAATGCCTCAGGCCAACGACACGCTCGCGTAGGTAAAGTGCAATAGCACCTCGTGTTTGACAAGACGAACAACCAAACAATGGCCAACGAAGCGACCCCCCTCCCCGCCCACGACATCCCCAGCCTCCCCGCCTCCCCC
The DNA here is from genome assembly GCA_033117895.1 of Extremus antarcticus. Taxonomy (NCBI): domain Eukaryota; kingdom Fungi; phylum Ascomycota; class Dothideomycetes; order Mycosphaerellales; family Extremaceae; genus Extremus; species Extremus antarcticus. The sequence continues at coordinate 58,192 of JAWDJX010000086.1, read as the reverse complement.
GACCCCAAACGAACAAAATACACCGAGCCCGCCGCCAACCTCACCGTAGCCTGTAACGTCCCCCCCCCTCCACGACCCATTGGAACCCCTACTAACACCCTCCAGCCATCCTCAACGACGCCCCAGCAACCCCAACCCCGGACGCCGCCCCCATAGTAACAAACATGTCCATCCACCCCCACCCAGCCATGCCCCCGATGTCCATGTCTCCACCTCCACCACCACTCCAAGTCCAGCTCCTCACACCCACCGCCAGAGCACCAACCCGCGGTTCCCCGTTCTCTGCTGGATACGATCTCTACGCTTCCCGGTCGGCGACGGTTCCAGCGTGGGGGAAAGTGCTAGTCGAGACGGACATCAGCATCGCGTTACCAGCGAATTCGTACGGGAGAGTGGCGCCGAGGAGCGGGTTGGCGAGTAAGCACAGTATTCACACGGGAGCTGGGGTGATAGATGCGGATTACCGGGGTCCGGTGAAGGTGTTGTTGTTTAATCTGAGTGAGAGTGCTTTTGAGGTTGCGGAGGGGGATAGGGTGGCGCAGTTGATTATTGAGAGAGTAGGTTGAGTTTCATTTTCGTTGGACGATGAGGTTGGTCGTGCTAATATTCTGTCAGATATGGACACCAGACGTTATGGTCGTCGACAAGCTCGAGGAGACTGTACGAGGAGCGGGCGGATTTGGCTCGACTGGTGGATTCGGTGGTGTGCTCCCTGGCATCAACGGAATGACCGGACAGTGAAGACGGGCTGAATGTGACGCATGGATATGTACGATACATCGCAAGGCGTTGGAAACGGCTAAAAGCAGACCCGACCACCGATTACGAGATGAAGCTCTAGGCAGCATGTACTACAACACATCAAGATACCAGTTGCTTCGACTTTCGGAACTGTTGTTGAGCAGTGTGCTACCTCGCGCTATCTGCTTCAAGCCACACTAGCAAAAGCCCTCTTCGTCCTCCCCTTCCCAACATCTTCCTCCGCCTCCTCAACCCCACCGATGAAAGTACTACTCTCGTTATCCCTCGCCTCCCTCCCCAAAATCCCAAGCCCTGCTAGATTGAAACCCACAACCCTCCTCTGCTCCTCCTGCCATGCCTCATAAGCCTCCAGAATCTCCTCCAAAAGCGGCTTCAGTTGCCGAGAAGCCACGATCTGTCGCATGTGGACCTGCAGCAAGAAGTACGTGATCCGCCAGGTGAGTTCAGGCATCATGCGCTGTCTCAAGAACAGTGCGAGAAAGGTGAAGAGGGTTGGTAAAGTGGTGAACGGGATGACGAGTAACGCATCGTTGAGTGCGGGCGTAGGAATCTTCTGGAGGGTAGAGAGGACGTAGCTTTCAGCGGAGATCTTGTTGAGGGCGAGGAACTGCGGGTTGCGTTGTGGTGCTGCGAGTTTGGGATTCTTGGCCTTGTCGCGCTCGTGTGTTTCCATGAGGCGCAAGTCCTCGATACTGAGCTCGAGGGCTTCCATGACTTTCTCGCCGTGGGTGAGGGTGGCAATGGTTTGCTTACTTGCGGCCGCAACTTCATCTCCTTCCTGCTCTTCGTCACGGAAGTCGCGGTCCAGATTCTGAGCTAGCGTGCCCTCGTAGACTTCTTCGAGCTCGCGTTCCCGCTCTTCTTCGAGGAAGACGAGGTCGTCACCGACTTCCCAGAAGCGGATGCTTTTGTCGTTGCTTGCGCTGATGACCATCTCGCCTGTTCTGCTGACAACCAGTGCCCATATCTCGCCGTGATGACCGCCGAGTCGTTGGATCTGCTCGAACTTATCGCCGTCCCAGGTTTTTACCACGCCGTCTTTTGATGCGGAGAAGATGATGTGCTTCTCGTCTTGTTCCATGGGATGAGGTATGAACGATACAGCCATCACGGAGTCGTTGTGAGCGAAAAAAGCTTTGTGGCAGTCGCCGAAGTCCAAGCCCCAGATACGAACGTTCTTGTCGGCAGAACATGTCGTGATGAGCTTGCTATCGCTGCTGATGCTGAGGTTCAACACTGGTAGTTTGTGTCCGTATAGGGTCAAGAAGAGTTTCAGCGAGTCAACGAAGAAGATCTTGACAGTGTTATCGAGCGTACTGAGCGCAAGAAGCCTCTGGTCCGGCGAGAACGCAACACTCAAAATCTCATCTGCAACCTTCAGCTGCCGGATCTGTTTGAGCTGCAGTCGTTGGGTAGTTCTTCGGGTGCCTGGAATCTCCTCTTCAACGACATCGAACTTCCAGAACTTGGCACTTTTATCTGCAGATCCGGTGACAATACTTTTGCCGTCCGGGTGTACAGCTAGAGTCCAGACAGCGCCGTCGTGTGCTTTCAGCCTCTCGATGAGGCTGCTTGTGCTGATGTCCCACATCTCGAGGTCTCCTTCCTTCGTGCCTACCAGCACTATCCGATCACCAGGTAGAAATGTCGAGCACAACGCTTGCCCGCACTCCAGAGTCCGTAAGCAGGATCGAGTCTTGGTGTTCCAAATCTTGAGCTGCTTGTTCGAGGCACTGAGCAGCATTCGGTCGTCTGAGCTGAGCGCTAGTGTCCGAACAGCAGCTCTATGGCCAGGTATCTCCACCGAGAGTGCACGGTTGTAGTCAGGCTGCTCTCGTGTGGCTGTCTTCTGCTGCTGGCGATGGGATGTGACGGTATATGTCTCAATTTGGTTGTTGCTCGTGGCGACCAACAGCTGAAGCTCCTTGCTGCCCTTCCCCGTGATCCAGTCCACAGAGCCTAGTCTCCCACCTGTACGTACAATGACGTGAGACACGAATATATCGTTCACTTCAGGTTCGTCTACCACATCGTCCGCCTCAGTTTTCAACGGCTCGTCCGCTGCAGCAGCTTTCTCACGCCGTCGCCGACGTTTACGTTGCATGTGTCGATGTACTTCATCTGCTGCTCGGATACGCCAGAGTTCGACGGCACTTTCAGAGCCATGGATCGCGATGTGGTCCTGCTTTGGGTGGAAAGACACTCCTGTCGTTCGTTCGGTCCCTTGTCGTCGTAATATACCTCGAGACTGCAGGATGTCTTGATGTTTGTTGCTACCAGTTTGACTTCGTCCAGCGAGTGCGTCTAGGTCAAGACGCCACACCTTCAACTCGCCGTCGTTGCCAGCAGTGATACAGCCCGCACTGTCAGGACTAAGGCCAAGACTCCAGCACTCGCCGTTGGTCTGTGCAACATGCGTCTCAAGACAGTGTGGACTTGTCAGATCCCAGATCTTCACAAGAGCATCCTTGGAGGTGGAGATGAGATACTGCTCCTCGTACTCTTCATCGCTTTCGCTCTGGCCAACGTCTATCGCTTCATCGGTGTGTGGACTTTGCCTGCTGGCTCCTACTCTTGTCCTCAGGAACTCCAAGCCAGTGATCTGATCTTTGTGGCCGCGCAACCGAAACTCCGCCTGTTCGCTCAGCAGGTTCCATAGGATGATGTCCGTGTCTCGGCTTCCACTGGCCAGTCGTGATCCTTCTCTGTCGAACCTGAGATAAGTCACCGCGCTTCGATGCCCGTTGAAGCTGACCACAACTTGTCCAGACAGAGCATCCCATATTCGTATCGAGCCATCGCTGTATCCAGCTGCGAAGAGGTCGGGTTGGGCGTCGCATTGTGAGAGACATGTCACCTCGCTCCGGTTGTCTGTATCATGCCATCTTGACAAAGGCTCGCCTGTCTTGATATCCCAGCCAAGTACATCTTCGTTCGCGCCTACGTAGGCTCTCCCAGCACCAGTAGATCGTGCACTGCTTGTCGACGGTGTCCAGACGCAGTTTGAGGTCCCTGTACAGACGGTGCCGAACGTCTGAGTCGGCTCGTACTTTCTGTATACGTTAGCGCTCGCATCAGCAGTTTGGCTGGAGGTAGACACACCTATAAGAGCGGACCATCGTTGCAAGACAATTTTCTGTCGCATCTCGAACTTTTTCTATCTCAATGCGCTACTGTACCCCACATTGAAAGATCCCAGTCGCGGAAAGAGCCGCCGAGCCGCAGTTTATCCCACTTCAATTGCGTGGAACTCCAGTACAGGCAGTCGCATTGGTTGGGAAGCTGCTGGACTCTGAACTTCAATCCTTCGACACAACACCCGACTACAGACGAGCCTCACAGTTCTCGCGGCGTCAGTCCGCCCTCAACACAATGCTCCTCCTCGACTACCAGAACGTGCTCATCGAGAGCCTGCTACGGGACCGATTTGCGCCTGAGTACGTAGGAGATCAATTGCAAGCCACTGTTGCATTAACTGACAGGTTGAACAGTGCCTCGCCTACCTCAATAGACCAAGTGGTCTCCGACTTCGACAATGTCACGTTCCACATCTCGACTCCCAACACCAAGACCCAAATCCTCGTCAGCATAAGCGTCAAATGCTACCCTGAGCTGCTCAAATATGGCGCCCAGGAGATCCTCGAGCGCGAGTATGGACAGTACATCGTGGAACCAGAGCAAGCTTACAACTTCAGCGTCCAAGTCGACCTTGAGAAACTGCCAGAATCACAAGAAGAGCGGGATGATCTGGTGAAACGGATCAGCCTGCTGAAGCGAAACGCAATGGCTGCCCCCTTCGAGCAAGCTTTCCAGGAGTATGCTCAGCTTGCAGAGCAGATGCGTGGCTTGACACTGGAGTCGGCACCTCAAGGTTTGAAGGAGGGCGGAGAGGTGCGGGCGATCCACTACCGGGACGAGGAAGCGATCTACATCAAGGCCAGTCATGACCGGGTGACAGTGATCTTTTCGACGGTATTCCGAGAGGAGACGGACAGAGTGTTTGGCAAGATCTTCTTGCAGGAGTTCGTGGATGCCAGGCGGAGAGCGATACAGAATGCACCGCAAGTGATGTTCCGAAATGATCCGCCGCTGGAGTTGCAAGGGCAGCCTGGACTGCAGTCTGGGAAGGGGGATATTGGGTACATCACATTCGGTATGATCTCAAGTTATCCACTGAGTCAGAAACCTTGCTAACACTTTGATGCTACAGTCCTCTTCCCTCGGCACTTGACACCTCAACGCCAGCCAGACGTCATATCACACATTCAAACCTTCCGGGACTACTTTCACTATCACATCAAAGCGAGCAAAGCGTACATTCACTCACGCATGCGGAGGCGGACAGCAGACTTCCTGCAGGTGCTGCGGAGGGCGCGGCCAGAAGCGGAGGAAAAGGAGAGGAAGACGGCGAGTGGAAGGACGTTCAGAGTGCAGGGTTGAGCTTTGACAGTATAGTATGAAGCTCTCTCTCCCGAATACCAGTGCAATGTTCGACGCGTGAAGTGATGTACAGGTCGTGCCTGCCCGTTTCGGTCGGCAGCCTAAACCTTGGCGTGCTTTCTCTTGACCTCACCCCATGACTGATCTCCTCCCCTCTCGTCTCACATTACCAGCCGTCATTGTATCATTCGTCATTCATACGCTGATCAACATGGCGCAGCATCAGCCAGTGGAGCAATGTCAGTGTAACGGATGTACTGGACTACCAACCGTGCGCGATGGTCTACTTGACTACATCTCAGCTCTCGATATCGAACAACCAGAGGAGATCGCAATTGCATCACAGGTCCTCGATGGCCTTGACAACCTTCATACATCGATACGTATGAGACATGAAGCTGTGAGGGTGAATGCAACGAACGGTGGGGTGATCAATGGCCAGCCCCCAGTGGTGAGTGGGCGTTCTCAGTGTGGCGCACCGTGAAAATGCTAACTTAACATCACAGTCAAGTCGGGCAGACTCAGTCGTGAACGCGAGAAGCGGCGACACCATGATCTGCGACCACTGCGCTCTCCACAGTCTCGAATGCGTTGGCTCACCAATCTGCACCAACTGCTGTCGAGCTACTCAGCCATGTGTCCGGCGATGGTGCATCAGCAAGGGTGGACTCGCGGGCAGCTGCATAGATCCCAACTGCCACTACGCACATGCAGATTGTTTGCCCGTCGACGCAGCACAGTTGACGATCGAGGACTACATCATCCTGCCCGGCAGCTTACCAAATCCAATCGGGCCAGGAGGCTCGAAAGCTGAGTTCAAAGATCCTATGAGCTGTGCCTCCGCATCTCCCACGACAGAAGAGGTGAAGGCAAGACAGGTCGAAGGTCGCGCGAAGCTGTTTGAGTGGTCTGGTGGTGACCATGATAAGGTGAGGCAGCTGTACTTCCCGTGCAACCAGATGTGCAGTGGTGTCGCAGCCGTGTCAAAGGTGCCGACAGCAGACGTACAGAAGTTGCAGGCGTTGGCGATCAAGCTGAAGGGAAGGCGCTGAGACAGGACGAAAGAAGCTGTGGTAGGAACGGCTGACAAATGATGGCATGAGAGCAAGTCGTCCACTTTACTTCCGACGCAATGTATGTCTAAGCACCTGACCACTCGGCCACTTCATCCCCGGCAGCACAAACGCTTTCGCCTGCTCAGACCTCTCGTTCGGAGGCAACCCAAATACAACCTCAAAGCTCCCACCTTCCACAAACCCCATTCGTCTCGCTACCCCCTGCGACGCCAGGTTCTTATGACTAGTGCCAATGAATATCTCCTTCACGCCAATAACGTCCTGCCAGAAACGCACAACTTCGCGCCCAGCTTCAGAAGCATAGCCTCGCCCTTCGTGTGATGGAAGAATCGCGTAGCCAACGTCCGGACATGGCATCTCCGAGCGGAACGAGAATGCAATGTGACCGATCGGAGTGTCGCCGTCAAGTAAGTAGATCAGATGGAACATTCCCTTTGGCGGTGGCGTCAGAGTGCAGAACTCTGCTCTTGGTCCCATGAGCTCGTGTTTGAGTCGAATGTCGTCCATATTCGCAATACTTGGAGTGGCGCCACCGCTACGGGTATGGTAGGCGGTGTAGAGTCCTATGAGTTCTTGCAGGTCCGAAAGGCTGTCTGGGTTTACCATGCGTAGTTTCAGGCGCTCTGTCCGGAGTGTGGTTGGGATTTCTGAGGCCATGGTGGACATGGTGGGCGAGATGCGTTGACCGAGTGGCGGCAAGACCGTACTCTGTCCAACTCACAGAGCTTGCGAATATCAGTTGAATGTCGCAACGTAGAAGTGTTTTATATACGGCATCTCGGGCTTCGCACTGCATGCCTTTGTTGGACTACCGTCGACAACTGATCCTTCCTCTGAGTCATGCCGGTGAACTGGAATTTTGGGGTCATTATGAGTCGACCAGCAGCATCTGCGATTCGTTGCGAACGTATCGTCAACGTTGATGGAATCCGATGTGGATACCGATGGTTGTTGATGAGGAAAAGTGGCTGGGTGGTGAAACTTGAAGCGGACAAGTCTTGAAGCAGCTCGCTTTGTTGGCAAGAACTCTTCTTTTTCACGTCTTCCATTCCATTACGACGACAACATGGGTATGTACATTAACATACCATGAGATCACTCGGTCTGGTTTTGTTCGGTGAGAGAACACTTACATCGGCTCGTTTTAGATGGCCCACAATCACGGCCATACCACGAGAGTGTGGTCCCGAGTCGTTCACGAACACGATACTGTTAGCACAAGCAGAGGAGCATCTTCGCATGGCGGTCACGGTACTTGTTAGCTAACAGTGATGGGCGTCACGCATGCTTGCTGCAAGGAAGAACATGTGGCCTCAGACCTTGACGAACGTGATATCTAGCCAGTATAAGTATGCCACGCTTCCTTCTTCCGTAGGCATCGCCTGCTCGGAGGACCTCGATCAATCTCTGGCTTTATCGACTACACTACATCCGCTTTTTGCACCAGCAAGTTTCTCTGCATTGCACCATTGGACAACCATACCAAGAGCACTATGATCACCACCGCTACGGATGTGGGGTTGCGTATCCTTAGATATGACCAGTTGTAAGCTTACCATCCCAGTTGACCATTTGCTCTGTAGCTCACCAAGGGGATGTTGCAGTTCACCTGTTCTTCGGTGCTATCGAATCACCACTGTCTGCCTCTGCAGGATGTTGGACTGCCCCCGGGTCATCGAAAGGCGTACCAAGACCAACTGCGGTGGCGTTGACCCTTCGTGGCTCGCCTTGGAGTCGTGGCATTATGTCAAGAGCAGTCAAGCATGCTTGATTTGTGTTCCAAGGATGCCGGTGGCCAAGGGAGGTAGTGACTTGGCTGCGCCGGTGAACTGAATCGGCTCCGTCGAATGGCTGAAGCCCTTGTGTTCGTCCTATTCAGATTGTTCGAGTGGCGAGACTGAGCTGCAGGCTGGAGACTGTGAGTCCTTGTGAACGGTTTCCTAAGATCTAAGCATAACGGCAGGTAGTAAACACTTCATATGATACGACGATACCACATTGCTGGCTTCCTCTTCCTCTGGCGGTCGTGACAGCCTCACTTCTTGTGGAAGCTCGTGAAGCTCGTATGTTTTAAGAGCATCAGCTGACACTTACATATTAGTCATAAGTCTGGTCGGTGATTGCACCGAGCGCCACATATGCTGGTATAAAGAACAACCATGTGGTCCCCGGTGGTGGTGGATGTGACACCTTGAGTATAAGTACTGCGAGCTTCCTTCTCTCAATACACTAGACACATCAGCATCTACAACAGTTCATACACATTACAGCACTCTCACATAAAACAACTACATCCACCGATAAAACCCCATCCCGCCAGCAACATGGTCAACACCACAGGTCCCGAGATCACATATGACCTGCCCAAGTACACGTAAGCATTCCTCCCCATTTTTAAAAAAGGCTCATCGCTCACCAGTATCCTCTGCAGTTGGTCCACCAATCTCTGCCACGACTCAGTCACCTACCGCCTGTGTAGGATGAAAGCATGCAATGTGGTGGTTGGGCACACGAGGTATCCCTCAAACTGCCTCCAGCCCTTCTTTCTCGCCTTCACCGCGAAAAGCACAATTCGAGGCAAGGAAGACTGCTGGGCGTGCAAACATGAGTTGACCAAGGTGAGCGAAGATGACGATCAGGAGGAGTCGTGGTAATTGGAGGAACTTGTCCTGCTGTGTAAGTCGCCTCGCTTTGTGGGGATAAACAGCATCTACTAATGCTTGGTGTATAGCGGTAAAAGTTGAGTCGGTGGTGCCGTGTAAGTTGATGCGACAGGCGAAGTCTTAAAGCAGGTCTTCATGAGTCGTCCGGTCTGCCTTCGGAGTCGATTTACAGCGAGAAAGGCGGTAATTATGGCGGTGTAGAAGCAGTACTGTGAAGTGCCTCCTCAAGATACATCAGCTTGCACCGTAGCTGCCGTATTTACGAGTGTCGATCACTGAACCATCCGGCCTCCATGCCTTCCCATCTTCCGGTAGTAGAAGAAGATACAGAGGTACCTTGGATGAACACTGAGGATGTGATTACGCAGGATAGTGTATTGACGCGGCAGATGATGCTCAACAAGCGCTCTGCTCGTTGACCGGTCAGGACATCCTCCCTCGAACGCCGTTCGCTATGCCTAGAAAATCAAACTCTCCACAGTTCCGCCAGGTCGGCCAGGTGGGTGGTCCTAACGCCCTTCCTCGAACTCCGCCAAATGCCTCTTGAACCTCTCAGTCTTCGCCTTGAGTAGCCGGACCGAGTCGAGGAACAGCTCGTCACTCCTCAGCTGCCCTGTACTCTCCACCGAGAAGATGAAGTGATCCCTGATCCTCCCCAGCTTCACCTTGCCCTTAAACTCATCGTGACGTAAGCACTCTCTGCTGACTGTATCCTTCATCGGATCCTTGACAACCGCTTTCGGCTCGCTGTCCGGGTCAGACTCGTCAGAGGGTTCGAGGCCGATTACGCCTTTAGGGAAGCATCGAGCAAACTTCTTAGCGTCGGCTCCGAGAATTGGTGATGTGATGGTGATCTGAGGTAGAAGGCGGTATGAGGCAGTAGCGACTGGCGAGAACTTTGCATGGTCCATGCCGACGCCCTTGATGCAGTGGCACTGCAGATGGATCTTCTGGCCTGGTCGAAGTTTGGCGATCAAGATGTCCGGGTTGACAGGCCTGATCGCATCGTCACCAGAGAAATACGTGCCTTGCTGTCCTTGCGGCAGAAATCTGAAGTCGCGAGCATAAACATTCGAGTTCACGTAGCGCACATTCGGATCGGTCTCGCCCTCCTTGGCCAGTTTCTTCCCATCTCTGCCATCTTCTGCTTCGGTAGCCCACCGGCAGTCGACTTTTAGCTCGAGTACGACCGTATTGTAGTCGCTCGGCGTGCTAGGCTCCCCATCCGCATCGTACGCCGCTTGGGAGGCAAAGTCGTCCGTAGGTGGCTTCTTGCGGAACCAGCGAAGCCATCTCAGTCCCTTCTCGCCGCCCGTGAGTGGAATGAGGCCGATGCGATGCGATAGTACTTCATCCTGGATAATGCTAGTGTTGTTGAACATGAACACATCCTCGATCGCAAGAGTGGGGACCTCAGCCAGTAAAATCCTGCGGAAGGCGTTGGAGATCGAGGCGTCACATCCGACTAAAGAGAACGCCGCATCGTGGGGTTTGTTGTGGTGAAAGTCGATCCTGAAGTTGTCACGGAAGCGCTCGAGATTCCAACTGTCGTCTTGCTCGGGTCCATAGTGGCCTGGGATGTCAGTGGCGGCGGTGTTGGTTACGGTCTCGGCATTGACGTTAACGACCTTGCGCGCTTCTTGTTGTTCGGGCGTCAGTGGCGCCCATGGGTTTGTTGGCTGGTGTGGCCCGTTCATTGTCATCGTAATTTCATGTTCTGGTGCAGTCACTTCTCGAGAACTTTTAAAATCTGTAGATCTCCAGAAAGCTTATCTTGATCCGGGAAGGTGCGGCGGGACTTGCCGGTCCACTAACGAGCCGAAGCTCTCGACGACATCACCATTCGAGCGGCGAACAACCATTGCGACTGCTACGACGACCAAACCCTCTCCACTCCCTCTATTTCCTTTCTCACCACGTGCTGCCATCACCTCAAGCAGCATGGCAGCCCCCTTCGCCCGCCTGGCCCTCGGCGGCAGCGCAAAACGAGTATGTTTCCGCCAACGACCCTCCCCCGTCGCCTCTTCGCTCCGCTGCCTCTCGACAACGCCAACAAGACGACAAGCATCACCCATGGCGGAGCCGAGTCAATCTTTCTCCAAAGAACCCATGATGCCTCATCAAGGCACACGACTCATACCCGTGGACGCATCCTTCGGTCGACCAGTCGATCTCAACGAACCCCAGAAGATGAACTTGGCGCGGGACAAGGGCGATAGTCCCGAGGAGCGCAAGATCCGACACTACACCGTCAACTTCGGACCACAGCACCCAGCCGCACACGGTGTGCTACGGCTTATTCTGGAACTTAACGGCGAGGAAATCGTACGAGCGGATCCTCACGTCGGATTACTGCACCGCGGGACGGAGAAGTTGATCGAGTACAAGACATATCTGCAAGCGCTGCCATATTTCGACCGTCTGGACTACGTGAGCATGATGACGAACGAGCAATGCTTCAGCTTGGCGGTGGAGAAGCTGTTGAATATTGAGATCCCGGAGCGAGCGAAGTGGATTCGGACACTATTTGGCGAAATCACAAGAGTTTTGAACCATCTCATGAGTGTCTTGAGTCACGCAATGGACGTTGGTGCTCTGACGCCATTCTTGTGGGGCTTCGAGGAGCGAGAGAAGCTGATGGTGCGCCACAGTCTTCAAAAACTCTTGCTTCAATGCTAATGTTCTAACAGGAATTCTACGAGCGTGTGTCTGGCGCCCGTCTCCACGCCGCTTACGTCCGACCAGGCGGTGTCTCCCAGGATCTTCCTCTCGGCCTCCTGGACGACATCTACCAATGGGCAACGCAATTCGGGGACCGCATCGACGAAACCGAAGAACTACTCACCGATAACCGCATCTGGATCGGACGTACCAAAGGCGTCGGCGTCGTTAGTGCAGCCGAAGCCCTCAACATGTCCTTCTCTGGAGTCATGCTCCGTGGCTCAGGCGTGCCATGGGATATCCGGAAGTCCCAGCCTTACGATGCCTACGATCAAGTTGAGTTCGACGTCCCTGTTGGTGTCAATGGCGACTGCTACGACCGATACCTCTGCCGCATGGAGGAATTCCGACAGTCGCTCCGCATCATCCACCAATGCCTGAACAAGATGCCTGCTGGTCCAGTGAAGGTTGAGGACTACAAGATCATGCCTCCACCCCGCGCAGCTATGAAGGAGAACATGGAGGCGTTGATCCACCACTTTTTGCTTTACAGCAAGGGCTACTCAGTGCCTCCAGGAGAGACTTACAGCGCTATTGAGGCGCCGAAGGGCGAGATGGGTGTGTTTGTGGTTAGTGATGGAAGCGAGAGGCCGTACAGGTGTAAGATCCGAGCACCAGGGTTCGCGCATTTGGCATGCTTTGATCAGGTGTCGAGAGGACATTTGCTGGCTGATGCTGTGGCCATCATTGGCACTATGGATTTGGTATGTCTTGACTCATCTCTCATGCCCGCGAATTTGCTAACGTGGTACCCAGGTGTTCGGAGAAGTCGATCGGTAGCGCCGGCTACTGTGAGCTGTAGTGCTAGCGAGGACTTTTGAGGATGTTTGACGAGTGTACATATTCACCAGAACTTCGCGTGTGTTCATGGTGTTTCAATGCGTTGTGAGCGTTGTCCAGAGGCAACTTTGTGAATAGGTATACTGCAATGCACTTTTCAAACGCAGCCGCCTCCCATCACCTTCGAGCTGCAGCCTTGAACTGCTCCGAATACTCGGCGCTCGAGAATATGTTCCGCCGTGGGTGGTGGATCACTGCATTCACAGTTCGGTCGCTCAGTCAGACCTTATGGCATTCGAGACTGGATATCGATCACCGTGTCTTGCTTACCTATGGACCGACTCGATATGGCGGGCTAAGCCGATCAGCCTCTGATTATATACCTAAACTCACGATTGGCAAACACGTTGAGACCCTTCCCGCTGTCGTGTTTATATTCACTCAACAGTATCTGATGTATTCCATCTTCCTTTCCTGAGATACACGAGGGCGACAGCCACATACCCGCCACATACCTGCCACGACAGCCAACATGCCCGCCACCACCGTCGACAGTTCTACAGGGAGGCCGTCCCGGTTCTTATCTCTGCCCAGAGAACAAAGAGACCTCATCATTGAAGATCTGGAAATGGTGTGCGTTGCACCAGCGGGAGCCAACACGATCGCAAACATGAGACGCGCTTCATGCGCTAGGCCTGTTATCTTGCGAACTCTTCCTCCAGCACTGCGGCTAGTAAACCACCAATTTAAGCAAGAGGTTGACGCAGCCATTCACAGTATTAGCCACACGGTGGAATTCGAAGCTTCCCGTACCACTCGTGGGCCTGTCGAAGACTTCGGCAATATCGTGCTTCATCCAGGGCTCCCGCACGTCGCCGAAGCCAGGATCATCTACCACGTGGATTACCCATGCATGCTGTACCCATCAATACTGCTCGTCCGAATTTGGACGGGACGTTTCCTCAAGGCGAATCCGCGAATCAAGCGGGTGCATGTCGCTATGGCATTTTCGTGGGAGGAGGACGAGGGTTTAGTATGGCCGAAACGACCCGCCGACGCCTTACGAGCACAGCTGACCTATGGCGATATCGTGGGAATCGCGGATCTGTCACCTTCAGAAGTGCAGGCATAGCTGTCGAATGAGGACACGACAGGTCTGCAGGTGAACTGGGATCGAAAGCGGGGATGGTATGCTCCCACGATCGAGGAAACAGATGAAGAGAGGTCCGCAGAAGCTGTGCGTGTATGACTGCAATGGGCGCAGGATCGGCGAATGTTCTTGCATGTGATGATGTGGCACGGACCGACTGATGTGGCTTAGTCTCGCTTGCCCCATTTCTCTCACAAACTGGAATCCACTTGGCTTGGCTTCTCGAACCGTCCCACCGACCATCAAGATGGCCGCCACGGTCGACATCCTTCCACTCATGCCATTTCGGTTCTTCGACCTGCCGCCGGAGTTAAGGTGTCTCATTCTTGAGGAATCCAAAGAGTACATTAGACTTCGTAAGTACTTCGCTCTGTATTGGTGAAGCTCAACAAAACCTAACAGTGTTGCAGGCCGTCAGTACAATGTCCGCCAGAACTATCGCGCCAAGGTACACATGCTGGATCCGGCACTACGACTGGTCAGTCGCCAGACCAAAGATGAAGCAGATTACATCATATGCAACGCAAGCAACACATTGGTGTCATCAGATGTCTACGCAAACAACGTATGCCTCGACGATTGAGTCCGCAAGTGCTTCAAACTTCACCCATGGATCCGCGACAATGTCAAGGAAGTGAATATCCATGTCTGCGCCAGTGTGGCTCCAGACGGCATTCTCTTTGCCGTATCTCGTCGGATATCCTCACCCACCGTATCTGGGTCGCGGCCCTTGTCGACAACATGATGCATACGCCGAAGGTGCATGTTGCACTCGAAGTGATATTATAGTCTGCTCATGGGTTCCCGAAAGAATTGCAGGGCAGGTGGTTCGGGGAGAGCCTCGAAGACTTGGCTCTGACGAAAGGACTCGGAGCTCTAGAGGTGCGCAAGATGGTTCACGAGGATGGCAGTAGCACTAGTACTCCTTACCTGAGATGGGACACTGACCAAGGTTGGCGTACTTCGTCGAATGTGGAAGTGACTGAACAGGTGGCAGGAGAAGTGTCTCAGCATGCCGACGGCGAGCTTGATGGAAATGCGGTGGATGATGGAAGCTGAGCGGTTGCCGCGGTGCATGCTCACAATCGCCGATACGGTCTAAAACCTGTGCAAGAGCTACTGGTGCGCTGTGGTATAGCTCTATGGAGGACGAAACCTTACTCATAGTCTTCGACTCGCTCAGATGCCAGGATCCAGTGACATCATTGTGTTTCTACCACGACCTTTCGTGTGACCCGGCGCGGCTGCTGCCTTCGCCGGCCTCAAAAGGCACTAAGCAAAATCCTTCTTGGTTTCTTCACCTTCTCGTCTCCTGACACGAAACTTGCTCTTGCAACACACGCCACTATGGCTACCACCGGGGACACGCAGCCCTCGCAGAAGACGTTCCGATTCTTCGACCTGCATAGAGAGCTGAGAGACATTACATATGAGGAGCTGAAGTGCGCGGTGCCAGTAAGTGAGTTCTTCGAGACCGTCACTCGTGTCGCATGTAGCGGGGTAGATTAAGCTGACAACTGTTGTAGATCACAAGCACAATGCCGATCCCAGCATGCGCGCCAGCTTAGAGGCCATTGATCCAGTCCTCAGGCTCGTCAATCGTCAGTTCAGGCATGAGGTCGACACCATCGTATCGAGAAACGATAGCAAGCTCGAACGGGAACATGGGGTTACAGGCCACGACTTCGACTGCATCGGGCTCAATCCATGGATTGCAAAACTTGTTGGAGAGGTTCAGCTCCGTCTGCTTCTGCCACAATGTGGCTGCCAAGGCTGCCTGCAGGGCGGCCTACATACCAGCTATGAAGTCAGACTACTTCTGGCTCGGATCGTGGAGTCGGTCAAGAACTTACCGCACTTGAAGCAGACGCATATCTGCTTCCTCCTGACGCGGCGTGACGAAGTAATGTTGCCGATCCCTTATGCTACCCTGCGGTCGAAGTTCGAAGCCTTCTTAGAGATCGAAGGCCTTGCTACACTGGAGTTCCGAGGGGGCGACAGTCAGCTTGGCACTTTGCTGGCTAGCTGGGTGCAGAAGGAAGGGTGGCGGGACCTGCTTGAGCCCCAGAAGCCGGAGGTGCGACCAGAAAACTAAACGGAGAAGGAGACGAGACTGCGGATCGGATGTGACACCTCAAAGCATCGGCTGTTAGTACAGATGGGCTGCATGCGGCGAAGCCTATGAGGGAGACAGCTGAGCAAGCTCTTCTCACTGGTCCGCCAGAATGGAAGGGTAGTCATGACGGTATCCACTCAAGATATTGTTTCCGAGCCGGCGATGGACCATTGCTGCCTTGGTGCTGTACATAGTCAACGAGCTGAACAGATTTTTTTCAAATCGGATGTTCCGTGTCACAATTGTACCTGCAGTTCGTGATATCACATGTCCTGCGATGGTGTGTCACCTATGACTCAGTTGTACGGCTATCTTGAAGTTCTACTCCTTCTCAACAAGAGTCTTTGCCAACACAAACTTTTCTTGCTCGCCACCCGGAAGTCCCCCTCAGCACGCCTACGACTTCGGTGACCCAGCCATCACGACCGAAAGAGTTCTTCGACCTTCCATGGGAGCTCCGAGACCCAATCTATATCTACCTGCAATGCCCGGTGGCAATTAGTACGTATGACTTCTTCCCTCGACGTCCGATTACAGTCTGACGCAACTTGATCCAGGATACACCCCCTCTCTGGGCACGCCGACTCTCCACACCATTCGAACCAGCAATCGCCTCCAGCCGACCTTGACCGCCCTTCGCACCAGCATCCGCCTCATCAGTCGTCAGTTCAAAAAGAGCCGAAGAGGCAGAGTCTGGCAACGACAGTGCCACACTTCTCAAATTTTGTTTGCGGAATTACGACGATCGTAACCGCTGCGACTTCCGGGTCGAGCGGACCATGATGACAGTGCCACGTCGCATACTGGACCGTGTGAAGCTAGTTGAGTTGTCAGTTTCCGTGGGTGGCGACTTATCATCATACGACGACGGATGTTACACACGCTGGCCTGAGTACTACAGGGAGCTCACGGACACCCTAGGCTCCTGTAGGAAGACCATTGTTTGTATGATCGACAAACTTCCGGCTCTGACATCGCTCAACATCAGACTCGACATTGTTTTGTCAGGAGACTGCGGGGATGATGCCTGGGAGGACTTTCATCCTTCCAGCGGCAGGACCGATCCTTTCGATATGCTCCGTGAAGAGATCAAAGCGCTTGCCGGTGTGAACAAATTGGCGACCTTGGGGGTATATCAGGGAGACGGTAACGAGCGCAAGTGCGAGTGGGTCGGTTGGGACTGCAAGGGTGGGTGGCGCGCACCAGTAGCCGAGGAGCTCCTGTCGTAAGACCAGGTTTCAAGGCAGCTTCAGTCTGGGAGCTCCAGTGACGGATTCAGATGATCGTTTCGGTTGGGGCCGAGACTTTGTGCTGCTGTGTGAGCCTTCCGAGGGAGGCTGTAGGTAGCTAATACGACAGCATCATAAAGACTCTGATGTTATGATAATTGGATGGGCTGTCTGGCGATGCTGTCAGTCGTCTCGTAGTCCAAGAGAAGGCCGCAACGAAAACACTGTCCGCCGTAACACATTTCGCCCCTCCCTTCAGTGAAGCTGCTCAGGTACGGCACGTCTGATCCGTATATGTCACGAGACAATTCACCCTTTCAAATGTCTTCTTTCATTTCTTCCTTTCACAAGCTCCTTTTCCCGACAACCATCGCTCAACTTTGACAATGGCCAACCCAGTGGAGGCTGGCGGCCGGCCGATCGAGTTTTTCGATCTTCCACGCGAGCTAACGCGATTCGGACGGACAGAAGTCGCGGAGGAGCCATGATTTGTGTAGCGTTCGAGAAATTTCCTCTTTCTTGCGACTTGCGATTTGGACATGAGCACACTAGGATTCATCACTGGATGGCATCCTGGAAAGCCAAAATCGCGGAAACAAGATCACATTTGCTGGCTGGCTTTTCTAATACACCGCTCGCGAAAGCAGGCCACGGTGGCCAACATGCAAATCTTCAATCATGGTATGTATTCCCCCTGTTCTTTCCGCCTTCATCTTCGACCTTCACATGATGAGATACCCACCCAATAGCTTTAGGAAGAGCCGTAAAAGGTCTGGAGGTATCGACAAATGCCTCCAGTAACGCTGCTTAGAAAAGGGACTCTGAACGAGACACCTACCACATTCACATATTTCGAACCACCATAGAGGAACACATCCGCTGACACCTCTGAAGGGATAGATCACCGAACTTGCCATCCTTGCTTTTGCTTGCTTCATCGTGACGCCGTCAAATAGTTTCTTGAAGGACAGGAGAAGCGCTGTTGATGTCGGGCTGTCCTTCCGACCACTGCAAATCATTGGTCAAGAGAAACCAGCGGTCGCAGATAGTGGTAGCTAGAGCATGCTCAACATGTGCTGTCAAAACATCACCCTTGCCACAGTCTTCGTTTGAATCTCTAATCAATCATTTCATCCAGACCCCTGCACGTTCAGGTCAAAATAAGCTTCTTCCCCAGCTTCCACTTCCGTGTGGCCCGATCCGCGCTAGGAAAGTCCATCGTCACCCTTCAATACTTTGATAGACACACTGTGCATGGACCACACATAACTTCATGGCTTTGCGAACATGTACATAGCAACAGCAAGACACACATATCCACACGACCCAACTCAACAATGCGGCATGTGATACAACAGCAACTCCGCCGACTCTCCCACCGCGTCACCATCCTCCGCCATGTCTCGATAACCACAACCATCCTGACCCTGATATGGGTCTACGCGATCTACTGGGGCGAGCGCTCAGTCTATACCAGCTGCATTGAGGCTTGCACATGGGACAAGTGGGAGGCATGGCCTCGAGAAGCGGTGCCACATCACATGGTCCTGATCGCAGACCCGCAACTCGTCGATCCACACACGTACCCAGGACGACCATGGCCTCTTTCAACCATGACAGAGCGCTACACAGACCTGTACATGGCGCGGAACTTCAAACTCATCAATGCGCGACTTGATCCGGACAGTATATTCTTCCTCGGCGATCTCTTCGATGGAGGACGAGAATGGCCGCCAGAGAAGGCAAGGGTGTTGCCGACAACGGGCAGGAAGTATATGGAGAGGCTGGGAGTACTGGACCCGCAGCCAGGGAGGAAGCAGAGCTCGGACAACTCGGATGGGGACACGGTCACCAAAGACCAGCATGCTTTTATACCTGGTGGACATGGCACGTTCGCGAAGTACGGATACAAGCAGTGGGTTACCGATCTCGATCGATTCGCGAGGATGTTCTACGACCCGGCGCAGGTGTATCCTGATAGTCACCGGGAAATGCTCGCCGCGTACGACGTGAAGGCCGATGCTATTAGTATCGCAAACGGCGCGAGCGCGGGCAAGTGGCAGGAGTACGCTACGTCTGGTGGCAAGTCACGGAGAGTGGTGGCAAGTCTACCTGGGAACCACGATGTAGGATTCGGCGCTGGTGTCCAACTATCAGTCCGGGAGCGATTCGAAAGCCACTTCGGACCCGGCAACCGTATCGACGTCGTCGCCAACCACACCTTCATCAGCATCGACTCGCCATCTCTCTCGGCGCATAGCCAGTATCTGAAGTCTGGCTGGGAAAGCGAGGCGAACCATGCTGAAGCGCTTACGCACATCTGGCAACCGACTTGGGACTTCCTCGAGACCATCGACGTTCCGGCCGGAAAGGCTGTCACCGATGCTCTGAACGAGTATTATCCTGGAATTAAAGCCAAAGGCTGGAGCCACGAAGTCGTGGACTCACAGGACCCAGAGAAGCTTGCAGCGCACAAAGCTGTGCAGGAGGCCGCAAAGAAGACGCCCCAGCTGCCGATAATCTTGCTGACGCACGTACCTCTGTTCCGTAACCCGGACACCGAATGCGGACCGATGCGTGAGCGAGGCAATCAGATCAAAGTGCAGTTCGGCTACCAGTACCAGAACGTCGTCACACAGACACTGTCGAAAGACATCGTCACCAAGATTTCCGCAGCAGGCGAGATCATCCAGGTCTTCTCCGGCGATGACCACGATTACTGCGACGTCACGCACCGCTACAACATCCCTCTCCTCGGCACGAAGTCCTACTTCCCGAACGACGACAGCGTAAAGGCTCGCTACTCGCAGATCAAAGAAATCACAGTCAAATCCTTCAGCTGGGCCATGGGTGTCCGCAAACCCGGCTTCCTGCTTGTCAGCCTCTGGAACCCAGTCGACGCACAAGGCCAGACGGTCGGCACACCCTTGCCTACCATCCAGACGCACAATTGCCTCCTACCGGACCAGTTGAAGATATTCATGAACTACGCCCTCCTCTCCCTCATCACCTTCCCCATCCTCCTCGCCCAATGCATCATCCGCACCCTCCGCTCACCCACCCCCTCAACCTCCGACCTGCTAGCAGCAATGGACGGCAAATTCCCTCTCTCGCCTCTCCCTCGCTTCCAGTCCAACCCTTCCGAGATCCCGCCACACCAGTCAGTCTCCACTAGCGCTGTCAACTCCTCCTCCTCCGCAGCCAACCAACGCAATGCCGGCGCCCGCGCTAGGAGCGT
The DNA here is from genome assembly GCA_033117895.1 of Extremus antarcticus. Taxonomy (NCBI): domain Eukaryota; kingdom Fungi; phylum Ascomycota; class Dothideomycetes; order Mycosphaerellales; family Extremaceae; genus Extremus; species Extremus antarcticus. Next base: position 38,017 of record JAWDJX010000086.1, on the reverse strand, counting down.
GAACCCGGACTCTGATCCCTCTCCGCTCGCGAAAACGGCTCTGCCGGCGCCGTTGATAGACAAAGCTGGCCATTTCCCGCAAGTCAAGTGGATCGACCCTGCGGACGAGGATTTGGATTCGGACGAGGAGTCGCTTGTGGGTAGCGAAGGAAGGAGAAGCGGGGAGGTGGATAGTCAGGCGAAGTGGAAGTGGCGGCAGCGGACAACGACAGCAGGTGTTAATAGGGGTTGGAAGGGGAAGGCGAGGGAGGTTGGGAAGGAGTTTGCGTTGGATTATTTGGTTGTGGCGGTGCCGGCTGGGGTGTGGTATTTTTGGCTTGGGTAGGCTGTAGATACTCTATTGGTGCAGGGTGTGGGTGGAATGGGTGAAAGGTGTTTGAGCGAGCAAACTGTACAGATGCTTTTTGCAAAGCTGTGGCTATCGTGATTATAATTCATCCCTCTTCACCTTCCCACTCCCCTCCGCCTCTGCTTCCCGCCGCTTCTGCTCCGCGTACTTCGCATCCTCCACATCGGCTTCGAATTGCTTCTTCTTCGGATTCCGGGGTACATCTCCTCTCTCTTCCAGCACCGTCCCGTCCGCCCTTCTAATCTTTCCATCATCCTGACTTCCTTCTGCCGCCTTCCTACTATCCTCCGCCATCCTCCCAATGCCCTCACTAACCCTCCCTTTCAACACAGGCTCCCCATCCTTCCCCCTCCTCGCCCCATGCCCCCCACCCCCCACGGGAACATTAACCTGCATCCCCTCCGGAAACCTCGGCTGATCACCCCTCTTCGCACTCTGCTGCACAATAAGCGGCGGTCGTGTCGTCCCTTTCACAAGTCCCGTGCCTTGCGGAGCAATCCCCGTCGAACTCGCGCTTCCGTAGGTTAGACCAACCAAACTCGACAGCACCGAAAGCGGCGGCCACAAAAACCAATTAAACAAAAACCTCGGCAGCAAAAAGAACGGTCCCCACAGCAGCCGCCGAACCACGAGCCACGTCAAAGTGGCGATAAGGATGTAGAAGGCAGTCTCGAGGTACCACGTATCGCTCTTCTGACTCCTCAACAGAGTGCCCAGTAGATTCCGGGAGGCCGAGAGGATGGTATCGAGGTTGCTGTAAGGTTCCCCCAACTCCCGTAGCGCTGCTGTGGATTCGTCGAACGTTTCCTGCGCGAAGCGACTCCTACTTAACTCTGTTGTTAAGAGGGCGTGCGTGCGGCGTAAAGCGGCGGTTACGGTGGTGGAGGCGTCGACTTCGAGTTCGGAGGTTGTGAGCTGTTTTTGCTTTGTGGCTAGACGCCGGTTGGCGAAGAGGTCGGGGGTTGTGGCGCCGCCGTTGGTGGTGGAGGGGGGTGTAGGAGGGTTGTGCAGGGATGCGAAGACGAGTTCGCGTTCAGTTTGTTTTGCGGCTTCGGACGCTCGCTTCGCTGTGAGCTGCGCTCGGCGGAAGTGCCGGCGGGAGGAGCGGAGGTCTTCTGTCAGGCGGGTGAGGAGGGCGGAGGTGCGGGTGCGGTCGTTGTCGCGGAGGCTCGAGGAACGACGGGCGGTGGAGCCGTAGCCGGAGCCTGAGGTGAAGCTAGAGCCGGGGTAGTGTGCTGGAGCCGGGGCGTTGAGGTCGTCGGCTTCGGTGGTGAGGAGGTCGAGGTCTTCTTCGAGTTGGGCGAGGGAGGCGTGGATGTCTTGGGCGAGCTCGAGGCGGACGTTGGTGGAGTCGGAGAGCGGCTCGGAGCCGGGTTGGAAGGAGAGTTTGCTGAGGCGGGTGATGAGGCCGTTGGTTTGTTTGAGAGAGTCTGAGAGGGAGGACAGTTGTTGGGTGAGATGGGGGGTCGAGGTGGATTGATTCATGTTGATGTGCGCTTTGATCGAATGGGATGACGTAGGAAGAGTCGTTCTGAAGATGTCCTCTAGTGGTATGGTCGGATCGATCAAGCGTGACTTGACATGTTATTGTCCGTGGTGTTGTTCCGTCTGTCTGTTACAACTAATAAGATATAGTTGTTTAGTCAACTCATATCGCGACTTTCATACGTGGCCAATGGTCGACCACTATTCTCCACCAGACATTAATCGGTGGGAGCCACGCGATGCGGCTCCGCAATCTGTTCGAGCTTGACCACAATTTGATTAGGCTGAAACCCGCATTGATTAGCCCTTCCAGACTTCCAGCTGTCAACTTTCACATGTCAGACCAACGCGCCATAAGCACACAACACCCATTGACCACCACACCTGTCTTTTCGACACCGCACAACCCATTGGCCATGCTACGACTCCCCTGAACAACACCACGATCTCTACCTACACCTCCTGGCCACAACAACTCCACTCAACCCAAGCCGGGCCAACACCACCACCACATAAATCATAATGCCCCCCAAATCCCGCTTCAACCGCCTCGACGCCTTCACCAAAACCGTCGAGGACGCCCGCATCCGCACCACCTCGGGCGGCATCGTCACCCTCACCTCCATCCTCCTCATCCTCATCCTCACCTACAGCGAATACGCCGACTACCGCCGCCTGATCATAAAACCCGAACTCATCGTCGACAAAGGCCGCGGCGAGAAAATGGAGATACATATGAATATCTCGTTCCCGCGCATGCCGTGCGAGCTGCTTACCCTAGATGTGATGGACGTATCTGGAGAAGTGCAGTCAGGTGTGATGCACGGTGTCAACAAGGTGAGATTGAGGAGTGAAAGCGAGGGCGGAGGCGTGATAGAGGTGAAAGCGCTGGATTTGCATGACGATGAGGGGACGGTGCATTTACAGCCTGATTACTGCGGGGAGTGCTATGGGGCGCCTGCGCCTTCGAACGCAATAAAGCCAAACTGCTGTAACACTTGCGCCGAAGTCCGGGACGCCTACGCTTCGGTATCGTGGTCCTTCGGGCGCGGCGAGGGCGTCGAGCAATGCCAGCGCGAACACTACTCCGAGCACCTCGACGAGCAGCGCAGGGAAGGGTGTAGGATCGAAGGCGGGATACGGGTGAACAAGGTTATTGGGAATTTCCATTTCGCTCCCGGCAAAAGTTTCAGCAATGGAAACATGCATGTGCACGACCTGGACAACTACTTCAACTCTGCGGGCGTGGAACACACCTTCACGCACACGATCCACCACCTGCGCTTCGGACCCGAGTTACCGAAGAGTGTGGTGGAGAAAGTCGGGAAGAAAGGGTTAGCGTGGTCGGAGCACCATCTCAACCCGCTGGATGGGACGGAGCAGAAGACGGACGAGAAGCCGTTTAATTTCATGTATTTTGTTAAAGTGGTGTCGACGGCGTATTTGCCGCTGGGCTGGGAGCGGACGGGGAGTATTCTGGATATTCCGCATGAGCTTGTCGAATTGGGAGGATACGGCCGCGGCGATGAAGGTGGGAGTATCGAGACGCATCAGTACTCCGTTACGTCACATAAACGCTCCCTGACGGGTGGGGATGCGGAGCAGGAGGGGCATAAGGAGAGGCTGCATGCGAGGGGTGGGATTCCGGGGGTGTTCTTTTCATATGTGCGTCACCTCTTCAATACCCTCGTCCGAGCTCCATTGGGTTTTGCCTTGTGCAGAGATCGTGGTTGCTGACACCAGACAGGACATCTCTCCAATGAAAGTCATCAACCGCGAAGCGCGCGCCAAGTCCTTTTCGGCTTTCCTGGTGGGCGTGTGCGCGGTCGTGGGCGGGACGTTGACCGTGGCGGCCGCGGTGGATCGGGTGTTGTATGAGGGCAATCAGAGGATTCGGAAGATGCATACGAGCTGAGCGAGGTGATTTTGGGGGCATGGCGTGGCGTTTATGGTGTATGAGGTGATGTATGAAAGAATCTACATGTTCTCCGTTCTCTGATCTGGTCTGGTGCTGGTATCCGCTGGCTGGACTACCCGACAAAACTCTCAGAGATTGTAGAGAGGATTCAAGAACTGGTAAGTGAGTTTCAGATCCTACATATGACCTATCTCGATTCTGCCTAGATCCACAGATAGATCACATGCGACAGCTCACTTTCACTACCGACCTCACATCACATCCCAGCCAGCCCATACAAACCCACTTCTCACATCATCCACATCCTTTCTTTCCTCCACCATCCATCATCAACACATCCACACATCCCCCACATCCCATCCACTCATTCAACATCATCAACCCCCATCCATCCCAACCACCCCAAACATCAAACCCCAAACCCACTCAAAATGTCCGCCCCAACCTCCAACACCACCGCCGCCATCAAAGCCACCTGCACCGACTCCGAGCTCCTGCGCTTCGCCTGCTGCTTCCTGCACAGCGAAGCCGGCGTCATCAACTGGGAGGCGGCGTCTGCGGCCTTCAACCCGGAGACTAAGCCGGAGAGCTTTAAGACGATGACGAATAAGGCGTTGAGTCGCGTGAAGAAGGTGCTAAAGGAGGGTGGCGCGGTCGATACGAGCAGTGCTGGTACGCCAGGCGGGAAGGCGAAGGGGAAGGGCGGGAAGCGTAAGGCTGCGGCGGAGACGGAGAGGGGTAACGAGGAGGAGGCGCCGAAGGCGAAGAAGGTGAAGGGTGGGGCGGGGAAGGGGAAGAAGGGGGGAAAGAAGAATGGGGAGGGGTTTACTGCGCTGAATGGGGAGGAGGGGCAGGGTGAGTTGATCTCCTGTGCTTTGACCTCCTTGCTATAACATGGCTTTTGCTGACCACGTGATTTTGTGTAGATGCCGCTGATGGCGAGGCCCCAATTAAGGATGAGGTCGAGGAAGAGGATTGAATGGGGTGTGATTAAGGTCGGGTGCGAGGAACAGAGCTTGAAGGTGCGGTGCTTGCAGGGTGGAGGATATGCAACGGATGTGTCACTCGGGCGGTCAGTTGTGCTTGGAATGCTTCGACCGTGCAAGCTGCATCGGTCATTGCTTGAGGGCTTTGATACTGACTGCCCGGGACAAACACGATATCATCACCGCTAGGTGAGCATTGCGGGCGTGCAAATAGGGTTCAGATAAATGGAAGACAACGATTCACAGTCCTAGGATGTCTTGCTTCCTTCATCCCAATGATTACGTTCCTGATTGTCATACATGTAGCCATATGTGCACAGTCTCGGGTTTTATATCCCATGATCGTGGACATGGTTACATCAGACCGTCCGGCGCAACGAAACCGCCATCGAACGTCGGCATATCCGCCGTCAAGAAGAAATTCCAATCAAGGTCCGAGTTATTCAACAAGTCCAGACTCCAGTCCTCACTACTGCTCACCGTATTCGGTGTCTCGCTCATTGGAATAGCCATCCCTCCCATAGCGCCGCCAGTACCGTTAATTACATCATGCACCGTAGAAATTTTGACCCCATCCTGCTGCGCAGTGTTTAGCGGCACGGCTTCCGCGTTGTCCTTCTTCAGACTCAGCCCCAGCACATCCGAGTCCTCATCTTTCCGCTTCTTCGCTAGTCGGACCAAGAACCGCGCAGTCTTCAACGCCTCCCTCATCGCCCCCGTCTTAAACCTCTCCACAACCTCCTCCAGCACTTTAACCGCCGTGCCGACGTGGGAAAGTGACTCCCGCACATCCATCGCCAGAAACACGCACACAACCTGAAACGGCACATTCCCCACATGCCACCACGGCATATGTTTCGCCGCCATGCGCCTCGCCGCCTCTAACCCCTCCAGCCCTAGCTTGATAATCCGCTGCGTAGTCTCAGGTGAAAGCGTCGGATTAGCGAGCCGCAAGCGACGATACCCACCCATCGCTATATTCACTTTCGACATCTCAATAGCATCGTGGTGGCACTTGTACGCTTCGAGCTGGCGCAGGAAGTCCTCCCATTTACTATCGTCGCGCTCGGGGTCGAGGCAGCAGGAGATGCTGTAGAGTTGGATGTACTCTGTCGTGAAGTCGCCTTCGCGGGGGGTAGGCAGTTGGGCGTTTATGCCGCGGAGGTGGACGCGGGTGCGGCCGTATTCGAAGGAAACCCAGGTGTTGAGCATGCGTGCGATCCAGAAGGTGCGTCGACGGTTCTCGATGGAGTCGGCGTTGCCGTCGGGGACGTTGGGGGTGCCGCGGGATTCTTGGTGGATTCCGAGCGCTTCGACGATGTGCATTAGGATTGCGGAGGCCATGTGGACGGCGTGGGGGTGTTCGGTGGCGCGGAGGTAGAGGCAGCGGAGGAGCCAGCTTTGTGCATCGGTTAGGGTGGGGAGTTGGGTTAGTCGGGCGTCCATGTCTTGTTTTGCCGCGTCCACGAGAGCGGGCATCACACTGTCCAACGATCCGTCCGAGAAGAGTCCGCCTCCCGCTACTAATCCCGCAAGTAGATAATCTGGCAGTGTGCAAGCCTCTGGCTGTGTCCAGCGGACGTCGATCTGCTCGAATATGGAGTCCTTGTCGAGGAAGCCGTACAGTGGATCCACATTGGCAAAATACAGCCCCGCCAGCACAACCATCTGGTCGTGATTCACCCACTCCGCCAAGTCCATCCGCACTGCGCTACTGCTGCCCTGACCTCCAGCACTTCCACCTCCAAGATTCCAGCCGAACGTGAACAACTTCAGCCCCTGTCCAGGATCCAGTCTCCGGCCCAGTAGACCCGTAAAAGCAATGCCCGAGTTGGCTTCCATCTGGCGCAGGGTACTTGCATCCTCTACACTCGTGCGGTCCTCCGGCGCAACTTCATGGTGAACATAAGCCTCTGGGTGGCGTTCAAGGTCGTTTACAGTATTGGCTTCGACGATTTTGCTGCGTTTCCGGGGGTGCTTCTCGTAGTAGCAGCGATAATCAAAGGATACGCACATATTGCAGGGCATAGCAGAGTCGCAGCGCCGTTTCCGGAGACGGCATGGTTCGCAGGCTTGTTTGGCTCGTTGACGCTTCTGCGAGGGTGGGCTGGTGTTGCCATTGGTGTGGCCACTCGTGGCGCCAGTGTCTGCTTGAGGGTCGTGGAAGTCCATCGTAGTGGTGCTGAAGTGGTCCACGCAGCGGTCAATTGTGTCCTGCTACTACGATCTCCTATGCAGGACCGAATATGGAGGTCATGATATATCCGAAGGCGTCCTGTTGAGTGTAATTTCAAGCAGGAGGATGGGGATGCTGCTGAGCTATCGACTGGACTATTCAGATGTACAGTCACTGTCTCTATAGCGATCTTTCCATATACACATACTATACTCGCTAGTCGCAGGAGTCCGTATACCGGAGGAGAAGACCAGATCCCGAGGTCATCGGGCTAATCTAGCTTCAGGCTGTTTGATATCGTGATATCGAAGCGCTGATTGGCTGCTCAGTATCGACGCTAGCTGATGTGCAACTTGGCACTACATTCCGAGACAGTCACGACAGGTTCTGGACATCGAAGACCGTGGAGAAGAGGCGGATCGGCCGAGTCGCCAGCAAGTCATCGCTCCGAGCTGATATGAACGCGCCTGGGCTGATCTGCGCCTTCTCCGAAACTGAGCTGTGAGGTGCAAGATCGGACCAAACACTGCAGCAGCACCAAATTCAACTTTATCGGTGGAGAATGGACAGCGAGAGGTGTTTGCGACGTCCTGATTGGTCGGGTATAGCCGGCGCTAGCTCACGTTTAGAAAAATCTGGAAATTGCTGCTGTTCGCAACTCGGAGAAGGGGCGCTTCGTCCGCGACACTTCCAAGTTGACAAGAAGATCTGAATCTCAGCGACCTGGCTGTTTCGCTCCTTCTTCGTTGAATGTTCAGGGTTGTGTTGGCCAGATCAAGCGATAGTGGCAGCAAGTTCGATGGTATCGCGGAGAACAGGCGCTGGATCTCAAGGTTTTGATTGGCAGGACACAGCCGGCGCTAACCCATGTGCAATTATCATCTAAAATAATCGAGCTCAATCGCTGACCACAGCTCGGAGAAGGGGCGCATCGTCCATGGCAGAGTTTTGGACGTCAAGAAGTATTTTAAGGGTGGGGGCTGGCTGTTGGGCCTCTTCTCTATCTCGTGAGCAGAGGGTTGCTAGCTGGGTCATGGACTGTAGCAGCGTCAAATCGAGGCTCTCGCGGAGAACCAGTTGGGAAGTGCATTGCGGACGAATGTTTCGATATACTATGCTACATGCAAGGAGACCTCGTACAGTCGTACGTAGTCCGATGCATCTCTCAACAACGACAGATACCTCTCCCTACTACATCCGGGCTATTCATCCCAATCCCAATCTTACTGCTCAGAGTCATACAGTGGATGATACGATATGTGAGACACCACAAGGTCCTCGCTCATCAACGCAAGTCTTTGCTGCACACCTTCCCATTCTTCGATCTGCGCAGTGAATATGTGAGGGTAGTGCACTTGCTCAAAGTCGTCAAAGAAGTCTTCAGGTTCCTTGGAGGAGGATGGTCGGTAGGGGTTACTCCCAATTTTGCCGAGCGTCTCGAGATACACACGAAAGGAGTTTTGAGCAATTTGGCAGCTGCTGAAATTCTGTAACCTGGTGTGGGTGTTCGAGAGCATCTTGAGTATCGATGCGTAAGACGCTGAACCGGTAATGTCGAAGCCGTCCAGGTCTAGTTTGCGGAGATCAGGATGTGATTGCAAGAAGCGGCACAGATCACCTCCAGAACAGCGGATCCCTCCCAATGAGAGCTCCTCAAGGCGCGGGAAGTGAACCTGTGTGGCTACGGCAGATATCACAGACTCGGTGTCTTCCCAGTCGTTCAGGAAACTCAGAGTTAGATATCGAAGCTGCGGACAGCGTGAGAGGAAAGTAGCCAGATGCGACTTCCAGGTTGATGGATCTTTGTGAAACGATTAGCATCTGCGGATGTCAATGTACGGGCAAGGGGACTTTATACTCACTCCGGTACGCAGAGCTGCGGGTCTGAAGCCGCAATTGTAACTCCCGGAGCTCGGACAAGCAGCATAAGATCTCGTTCGGCATCGAGAGTGTCGAGAGTAACACTGCTTCGATAGTGGCGGAAGGACTGTAGTGTACCACACGTATAGTCTTCGGTCTCAAAATGGCATGGGCAGCCGATGATAACAGTATAGAGAACGTGTGGTCCGTCGATGGCCCTTCGCCATGGTGCTTACGTCTGATGTACTTTGCCTCGTGCTGCAGATTCACGCATGGCATGAGCAGTTCTTTCAGATTTGTAAAACGTTGGAAGGCCAAAGCTAGCATGATACCGTCTGTGGCCGAACGCTCGACAAAGGACCTGTCCATCTGTCCTAGATTGGTCAGGCGGATCTGCTCTTGAAGGAGGCGACAAATCTCCGGCGTCACATCGGAAGACTCTATCATATCTTCTGCCTCGTCGTATTCTTTTGCCTCGAGACCTTCGTCGTGTAACTCGTGTCCATAGCAAAGGATCGTCTGAACTTTGGCGGCAAACTGCGGATGCTGGGAGATCGCGGCAACTTTGCAGAGCCCAGAATAGCCCATACGCACGACAACTGCGCGGAAAGCAGTTCGTGCGAAGTAGTCGAATGTCTTGGAATGGATGACTTTACATGTGCGTCTTAGATCCCACATCTCTCAAGGCGATGGTAGCTCGCCAGGGACTTCGACCATGTGGCCACATATCAAGTCCAGCACTTCCACGGGTAAGTCCGAAAGGCGAGTTGATGAGCGACGAGCGCTGACACAATCTTTGGCAATGTGCCCTCTCTTCCGGCGTTTGAAGCAGCGTCCTCGGAGGCGTTGCTGTGTGATGGATTGCCCTGGGGGCTGCGATGTGGTGTTCGGCGCCATCGCGGATTGTAAGAGGGTATCCAAGCAGCCCAGTCAAGCAACAAAACCGTGTTATTGACCGCTCACAGCTGAGATTGTCGGGCAACGTTTTCGAGATGATAGATGGAGGAAAAGAAGAGAGTCGAAGAAAGCAATCGAGGAGCAAGCCCAGAGATTACACAAGCCCCAGAGGTTACACAAGCTAGAGGTCACACGAGCCGGTTACACAGACAGGGAATGTCTCCTGGGGTCTTACGGTTCGTTTGATGAGGTCTCAACAACCTATGTGTTGCTCAGCTCGTCGGAGAAACAACTCTTGCGAACATGCAAGCTTGCTGGACAGAGTCCATTTCAGTCAATCAAAAGTGGCCTTTAGGAATTAAACAAAACGTTGCAAACGCAAGCAAACAAAAACGTGAAGTCGGGCAGTTTGAGGGATACTTTCATTCTTGGCTTGGATTGGCTGCGCAAGAGCCGGCGCCAGTCGATCACGTGATGGCCCTGAAACGGAAGGAATTGAACTGACGTCGCACCTCGATACGAGAACACGTTCAACCTGCGACCTGAGCACCACATATTCGCGACATCCACCCACCATGCACCCCAAATCAATCCTAACAACAACCATCCTCCTCACCGCCGCCACCCACGCCCAACTCATCCCCTTCCTCACCCACGGCGAACCCGCAATCCCACAAAACGTCAACCCCAACTCCAGACCCAGCAGACTCCAACGATCCATGGACCCCAACTCCAACTCCCCCGGAATTCAACTCCCCAATCCCCCCTCCACCGGTGGCAACGACAACAGCAACGACGCCGTCATCCTCTCCGACGTCATCGGCAGCGATTCCAGCATCAACATCTTCGCCGGCTTCACCCGCAGCGTCTCAACCGTCTCCACGCGCCTCGAAACCTCTGCTCTGAATACCACCGTGCTTGCACCGTTGAATAAAGCGATCACAGCGCTGCCACGGAAACCGTGGGAAGATCCGCGGGATTATGCCGAGCTAGGCGCATCAGCGTACCATGGAGACGAGGGCGAGGATAGGGCGCAGAGGAATATGCGACGGTTCGCGGAAGCGCATGTTGTGCCTGCGAGTCCATGGGAGGAAGGGGTGAAGGTTGAGACGATGGGTGGGAGGACGTTGTGGTGGGAGAAGAAGGACGGGAAGGCTGTGGTGATGCCGGGGGAGGTGGTGGTCGAGAGGGTGGCGCAGAAGGTTGCGAATGGGGAGGTGTGGGTTGTTGAGGGCGTGTTGAATTATGCGCAGTGATGGGGGAGACTTTGAGGATGTGACGATTATACGACTGAACGCTGGTATTAGGGATGTGATTGTATAAAGACATGACTTACGAGTCGAGCCACAAATCACGATCGTATCTGGGCTGCAGCGTGCGTGACATGATAAGTTGGAGTGAATCGTTTCGCAACAGTAGACTTCACTTCGCCATATCCGCGGAGGGTGCATTCTTCGCCACCTTCTCCCCCTCCACCATCCTCGTCTTGTAAGCCCTCGGAGTCTCAACCGCACCCTTTCTCCCCAACAACCACGCCACCATCCCGGCATCCCTCCACATCCCCACCCTCCCCCTCTTAGCCCTCTCCTCCGCCTTCCTATAAACCCCCTCCTTCCCACCAAACTCACTCCCAATCTTCGCCTCATACACCGTCGCCAACCCCCGCCTCAACATCACCAACCCCACATCCTGCCTCCACACCCCCCACCGCCACCGCTCCACCAACCCCACAACCCGCTGATACTGATCCTGCTTCAACGGCCTGACCCGCACATACCTCCCCCCAATAGAACCTTTCAACCACTCCAACGCCTCCTTCGCCCAAGGCTGCTCCGGGCGGCCAAAATGCGCCATCTCCGGCGCATCGATCCCCGCCATTCGGACGGACATTGTTTGTTTATTCGTCGCTTTCGCGCCTCGCTTCATGATATCTGCCGTGCGACGTCCAGGCGCCCAGCCCCAGCCCATAAGCCGCCCGCCAGGGGTGTGGAAGAAGTGAAATCCATCGCCATCACCCACACGCGTAACGAAGCCGTAGTAGCTGGCTTTGTGGAAGGAGTCTGGTTTTATTGACGCGGCGTTGGGGACGCGGCGGACGTATTTTTTGTAGAGGAGGTAGAGGGCGAAAGTTGTGGCTGTGGTTACGGAGCTGATGGCGATGGTTTGGAAGGTTGTGTAGTGGGACCAGTCGGTTTTATTTAGGGTGGTGTCCCATGAGGTTGATTTGGTGCGTGGTGGAGCGGCGGGGCGCTCATGTTTGGGGTCATCGGAGGGAGGGTCGGGAGGATCGTGACGCCAGAAGGCCCAGGACGGCCATGGCATCTTTCCAAGACATGGAGGTGTGTTGGAAAGAAGTTGCAACAACAGTTGTTCGATAGCTACACTTCGAAAGTGATTCAAGGTTCAAAGCTCTTTACGAATATGGACTAGCTCATACTGACTATCACGTGCAATGGCAGGATACATTCATCGGAGACAACGCAGTGGCATGGGAGTGGTGTGCAGTGTAATTATTACACTAAGGTATTTAAACAAGCTACGTCCTTCCTATATTGTCATCTCAGCTTCTCATTTCTTCACCCCAACCCTCCGTTTCCTCCTCCCCTTCTCCCGCTCATACTCCTTAGCCTCCCTCCCCTCTTCGCCCTGAATCTCCGCCACAATCCTCCTCTGCTTCCGCTCATACTCCTTATCCACCTCCCTCTTCTCCCGCAAACCTTCTCTCGCCATGAAACTCGCATCCTTCCGCAATTCCCGAATAGCCCCCTTCTTCTCTCGCTTGTACTCCTTCTGCAGCTTGCGTGCATCAGAACGGTCTTTGTCAGGGTCGTAATGCTTGTCTGGATCGAAGGAATCTTCGAATTTGGGGATAGAAGTGCGGATAGCGAGGGGGCGGTGGTGGTGGAGTTCCAAGGGCCGGCGGGCGGTGCGGGATTGGGAGAGTAGGATGCGGAGGTGTTGGAGCGTGGGTTTTGATTTGGGGTGCGTGGAGAGCGGGGCAGTGGTTAGGGGTGCGAGGAAGGGGGTGAAGATTTCGAGGAAGGAGGGCTTGAGTTTCCAAAGGTCGAGCATCGTCCGGAGGTTCGCGAGGTGGGTGGTGGTGTGGTCGGATGAGGCTTTTGGCTTTGAGGCGAGGGCGCTGAGGGTGAAGCGGATAGCTTCGGGAATATAGCGTTTGCTTAGGCGTTGGTAGTGCAGGGAGAGAGCGACCAGGAAGGCGCCAGTCGAATGCTTGTGGGGCGAGTCCAGGATGTTCATTGCGAGCCATTTGGCGATGATTGTCATGGCTGGTGTGACGACTTGGTGGAAGTGGTCGCTTGTTGGGTAGATAGAGCCAATTGCAGTCAAGATCACCAGGTCGCCACCGTGTAGGAACTTCCGTGCGTGAGCCTCTTGAAGCTTATCGCGAAAAGCGACAGCGATGATCTCAGGGTAATTCCTGCTCAAACTGTGAAGATGGCGTATGACTTGTTCCGTCACAGATAGTGGCTGCTGATGCTGGCCCATATACGACAAGTGCTCAACGAGAGCAGACGAAAAGTCGGCCATTGCTTCCTTGTTGGTTGCAGAGAGCGAAGGGTGATGTAAGGCTCGTATCCGCTGAATGATCGTCGGAAGCTGATCGACCGGACAGCTCTTAGCCACCTCGAGTAGCCTTTGGTGAGAACGTGGGCACGGATAAGTGAAAGCCAGCCCGTGTCCTGCGTTCGGTACCCCGGTTTGATTAGAGGGCGGTGTGCTCTTTGACGAAGGGCCACCGAAGATACCATTGACGAATTCGTCCTCTTCATCAGTCGCAGCTGGATGCTCTTTTGTATCCGACTCAGCTTCGCTCTCAGAAGCGTCACTCACGTCGACTTCCGATCCGCTTTCCGGATCGCTGGCGACCAGGTCTCCATCAGATTCGAACTCATCTTCGTCCTCCAGCACGATCTTCTCAGGCTTCTGTTCTTGCGGTGCACCTGAGTTTGTGAAGCCGAAATCGGCCGCTTCATCTTGCATATCGTCCATGTCTTCCACATCACCATCGTTGACTTCTGTCTGCTGTTCCGGTTCATCGTCTGGAAGCTGTTCACCACGCATCCTCTTGGCTCTTCGGTCTTCGAGCTCCTTGAGTTTCTCTGCCTCCTCCTTGATCTTCTCCTCCTCAGTCTTGGTCCGGTCGGCAGGCACCGCCTTTTGCTCGCGAGCCAGCTGCTTCAGGCGCGAATCGTACGCTTTGTCTACAGTCTCACGTTCTGCACCTTCGAGTAGTTTCAGCCGATCGGGGTTCATGGCAAGCCCGTTACTAACGGCTGCTGGCTCTGTGGCCTGCGTGGGCTGCACCGGTGTCGGTTTCGCTTTCTGTCCGCGCAGCAGAGACAGAATATCGCCGAAGCCTTTGTCCAGCTCCTCGCGCAGATCATCATCGTCCTCTTTTGCCTTTTGCCGCTCATACTTATACAGCTTCGACTTGGCCATAACTTCCTCCATAACCTCCTTCTTGCTCTTCTTCCTCTCCGGCTCATCATCCGCCTGATCACTAACCTCATCCTCACCAATTGCCTCTTCCTCCTCAAGATCACTCCTCCCTCTCTTCCGTCGAATCAAGTCCCCGTCCCCATCACTCTCCTCCCCAGCACTCCCCACCAAATCATCATCTCCCAACTCTTCAACCGCTCGCCCCCCATGCGTTAGCCCCATCCCCATCCCCTCATCCTCACTCCCCTCCAAATCAAACACCCCACCCACCCTCCCTCTCGACTTCTCCTGCGCAAACCTCTGCACCGCCCTCTCCTCCGCCGTCAAGCCCTCGTCCCCCTCGCCAATCCTCCGATCCACCAAGCCCCCCACTTTATTCCGTCTTCTCATCTCCGGCAACAACGTCGCCTTCCGCATCTCCTCGCCGGCAGATTTACTGACGCCAGGTCGGTGGAGGACATCCTTATACCGTACACTTCTGCCATTTATGACGGCAGGGGTGTTGGCGTGTGCGAATTTAGATGGTCGAGAGGAGGCGGCGCGGAACTCGAAGGGGTTGAAGGCGTCGCGGATTTGTTCGAGAACGGCGGATTTCTGGATGCGGGTGTTGGTCGAGTGGGCGGATTTGGCGGATTTCTTCTGCTTTTTCGACTTTTGGGGGCCGGTGATGCCTTGTTCTCGCAATGACGTCTTGAGACGTTTTAATTGGGAGGGCGGCATGGTCGCGTATAAATGGTATGGAACAGTCCGAGAATTCCACCTCGAACTTTTTCTCGATGTCCAAAATTAAGGTTGGCGATAGAGCGGGATCAACCGCTAGCGTCGGCGATAAGCTTTTGGATATGACTTGGGAAAGTCCAGACTGCGTTTGTTCGAGCAATTGCAATGGACAAAATGTGATACACCCAGCAGACAAACTTTGTCTACAAAAATTGCTCTCCAACATGCACAATGTCGACCCGAATCGATGACCGCTGGCTCTGGTTCAGTGCCGCCGTCGTCACGGTCATCGCCGTCCATGGCATCCGTGTCGCCATTAACGATCTCGTCACTTTAACAAAACTCGATCCTTACGGCTACGAACCTTGTGAGAAGCCCGTCGGCGAGCATCCCGAAGATGGTACCTTATGATCTATAAGCCTTGTCATGGACGTATTTAATTCCCTGTCTAGATATCACAGTCGACACTCTCCAAACGCTAGCCGGATCGCCAAACCCAAATATCGCCAATTCAGCTACCGGCCTCATCGTGTCACGGGCGTTGCGTAATCAGCCGACTATCAGCAGTATCCGCGCCGACCTCCGCTCCCCGGACCCAGCTACCCGCCGCCTTGCCACCCTGGCCTTCGACGTCTTGCGCCAGCATAACCTTTACGATGGATCACTCGATGCACCATCACGCGCGCCATACAACAACTTCGGCCACTCAACCCCTGTTTACACACCCCACCGGCGGCGAGGCGCCCAATCCGGGAACCCAATGGCATTCAGCGCCCCTAACGACGGCGTCACTGACGCAGAGCACGCAAGGCAGATATCCGAAATGATTGATCGACGGAGGAGAACCGAGAGGCGAGACGACAGTAGTGACGACAACGAGAGCTTCACCGAAGAGCACGCAACGCGGTTGTCTGAGCGGGTGCGGGCTAGGGTTGAACGGAACCGAGCAGAGGACCTAGCGGATAGGTTCGTGCCAGGAGAGACCAACCCGTGGGTCGGCGAGGGTGAAGGGGAAGGTGGTGTAGTGCCTAGTGTAGAGAACCCAGTAGCGGGGTGGACGAATGTGCCGCGCGCGAGGCCGTCGGGTGCGGATCTGACGGAGGCGGAGTTGCGGAGGTATAGAAGGGAGGCCGTGGTTATACATGCAGTGATGGAGGAGATGGGTGAAGGGGAGGAGGAGAATGAAGGGCCGGGATTGGATGAGGAGGATATCATTAATTTGGCACGGCGGATCGAGAGAGAGACGCGAAGTTAGTAGTACGTTAACGATAGTATCTCGCCACTAGAACACGTCCTCACCATGCATCTGACGCGGTCTTCACCTCTAAGAATGGAGGCGCTTGCCACAACACGTCTTCTTCCATTGCACAGTTCTCCCCCTTAACCTTCTTCAAAGATGGCTCATGCGAGCCCTCAGTCAACGCCGAAGCCATCGCCGGTATCGAGAGTGTATCACACGCTCGACACTCAACCCCAGCCCCATCTTGCCTCAACCGCTCGCTCGGCAGCCCCAGCTCTCGACCCAGACAGGAAAGCGCCGGCCCTGCGACTACCTCATCAACCTTCTCCCGCATCCACAGAGGCAGCGGCTCTTGTTCCTCAGATTTGAGTGCTTTTTGAAGGCGATACAGGTCATAAACGTCCAATGTCTCCGCCGTGTGAGCAAATATCGTAATAGTATGAGCCTTTGCTTGTGGCCCTCTATACGGCTGTCGGAAGCGAGAGGCTGGTGGTCCTTCAAATCGCTCCAGCAGGACGGTGCGGAATTCCTTCGGGTTCGCGGCCAAGTGGCGTAGTCTCCGGATACAGAAGGAGGATGTGGTGTTGTCGTCGTCGTCTTCGTCTGCACTTAAACTCATTTTTGTTTTGGAGAGGCCAGATGTGCGATCATGCCATACCCGTCTTAGGCTTTGGGCGGGACAGCTCCTCGCTGGACGGATGTGGGTGAAAATTGCTGCTGGTTGAGGCCTAGTTAGGTGTTGAAAGGAGTCGAAGGTGGTGTATATCGGATTGCAATCGCACGTGGTGTAGGTCAGACAGTGCCTGGCACGGTCGGCCTCGATCCCAGGGATAAGGATATCGAACATAAGACACCGTGTCTCTTGATGTAGAGCACGCCAGGTGAGCTTTTCGAATCCTGGTGGCCAGGAGAAGCTGGAGGATGCCTTTTGGAAGAAATTATAGAGTCCTGCAGAACAGACAGGTAAAGGGGTCAGCAATTGTCTCAGCCTTTTTGAAGAGTTCAAAAGGTCTTTGAGCACGACATGGGGCATTCGGGTCTGATGTGATCTCGGGGAGCCCTTTCTACCATCAGTACTTACCTGGGGCGGGGGATTTGAAGCCAGCTTCCGGCTTCTCGTGAAGCAGTCGCCCACCATAGTTGTCTCGGAGTATCTCCAGTATAACGTGGTTCGTGATGTGTTGGTCGAGATGGAGCCAAAAACTCAACTGAACGGCCGGACTCTCGTCGCTGATCCCTGAGACCTGACGCCACACATCATATTGGGGAAGATCGTTGGCAGGAGACATGCGCATGTCTTCGATGTTGACGTGCCAACCAGAGGCGATGACTACGAGGTCGTTTGCGTATGAGAACTGAAATATTTCAGAGACATGGAGCCTAAAGTGATGATGAGAAAGTTTTAGCAGGTGTCTCGGGTGCAGAGGTGGAGGGTGGAAGGTCTCAGAGCGCCGCACGGTGCGTGATGCTGTCTCGGAGAACCCTTCCATCCATTAGTTTGGGTTGACCAACAACGAACCACCCGCATAGCTGAGCGTGAAAGCACGGCATTCGTCAGCGCGGGTACGGGATGACGAGTTCCCCGGCCTGGGTGGAAACGTCCTTCCTAGAGGGTAAACTCGCTCCGTATCGACCTCAGCGTGGAGCTGTATGCGCCTGACGATGCGTGGCAGCTCAGATTCTTCGATCCATGTCAAGTGTTTGTTGATCTGCCCGACGATTGCCCATGTCTCTTGCATCCGTTGCTGTGTTTTTCGCGCTCTCTTGCTAACCCGAAGTGCCTTTTTGTTCTTCACCTTCTGCAACCTATTCATCTGCTGCACCCCCTCGTTCTCCCAATTATCGTCGAAGCCACTATCCGAGCCTTCGCAAAGCACAGATTCCTTCGAAGCAAGCTTGGGCGGCACCGATTCCTGCGACCGTTGTGCAAGTACGTCCTGCTTTAGGCATTTCCGTAGCTGGCCAAGCTTGATAGCATCTCGTTCTCCGGTGCCGTACAAATGAATTGTCCACAGGCTGTAATCCTGCATGCTGCTTCGTCCGCTCTCGTCAGGTGTCATGTAAGCGAGGAACTCCAGAAGTTCGTGGCGCTTGGCGACTGAGATCAGGGCGTTCATGCCCGGTGCGACTAAAAATTGAGCACGCTGCGTGGCGGTTGTGTTGGCAGACAGGTGGTGCAGTGCGATGTAAGGCTGAAGTTGGCCATGTATGAAACTCAGCGTCAAGCAGGAGTATGGGTAGCTCTTGGAACGTTTAGCGGGTGTTTTGTTGGATTCGTTCAACACGTCTGCCAGGACGTCACTCAATGACTCGTCCGCCATGGCTGCCGGCAGATCATCAACCTCTCGCTCGTCACTTCTGCCAGCAGTTTGTCGAGTGACTCGTCGTCCTACTATGTGTGCTCGCAAGAAGTGCGGGATCGTGTAGGAGTGCAATAATATCTGCGTGATGGCTGCCGGCAGGTCATCAAATGACTCGCTCGTCACATCTGCCAGCAGTCTGTCCAATGACTCGTCGTTTATTATGTGTGCTAGCAAGAATTGAGAGATCGTGTAGGAGTGCAGAAGTATTTGCTTGAGGGTCGAGAGCTGATGAAATTGAATACCTGCTCAAGAACCATTCCTCATCTTCTCCATCTGCTCAGGTTTCGGGGCAACATCGCAGAGCTCACCACACTTTCTGCACTTCCGCGCCTCATCGTTGCCTTTGAAGTCGTTGACAGCTGCCTTGATCTGCGTCCCGAGGTCCTTCATGTGGAAGGAGGCTTCGTGCACCTTCTCGCCACAATTCTGGCAGTACCAACGTAGAGTATCTACGCTATCTTCTGGTCGCGGTTGCTCGATGACGACACCAACAGTATTCTCGAAGCGAACAGGGTTGTGCGGGATGTTGCCGGGTAGTAAGAACAGCTCGCCTTCGTTGATGTAGACGTCGACAAACTTGCCATCTTGGACAGTCTTGAGTAGCATGCGGCCTTTGTATTGGTAGAAGAACTCGGGTGTGGTGTTAATGTGGTAGTCAGTGCGAGCATTTGGGCCTCCGACGATCATAACTGTCAATGGGTCTTGATAGACGCAGTAGTTGTTGATCGGCGGTTTGAGGAGATGGGAGTTCTCCTCTAGCCTGGGGACGTTAGTAGGATTCTAGCTAAGAAAAGGCATCGAAGATGTAGTTTACCATTTGGGGATGTTGAGTGGGCTAGCAAGTACCGCCATCCTGCGTGATGTAGAGAAGTTTGCTTGTTGGGCACCTTGATGGAATCGATATATGGAAGGTGCAATGGTCCAAGTTCTTCGAGATAGTTGGCTCGCTGTCGTGAGTGGCAATCGTCGTATGGCTTGCATCCAGATGCTGTCGGTGGAGAGGTTTGAAGACGATCAAAAGGGAGATTTCGATGGCAAAAGAATCAAGACCCTTTACAATATCATCCCCGTTTGCACATGTAGTCGTCAATGAGTGATTAATATTAGGGTCAAGCGAAGTCCGATGTCGTTGCCTTCGACTTCGGCATGTTCCGGATGCTGAGTAAGTGACTACATGTATATTATAGTCTACCGTACCTCGTCTCGTCCAGTCGTCCTCTCTCCATCCCGCAACGTCTATCGCATGTCTACCCCATGTGGCTACTTGGTCCTCCGAAGATATGCCCCCGGGTGAGCTCAAGATCGGACCAATATACCTCCATACCAGACTATTCTTCACGCAGAGGCACCGCCCTAAAGCCCTAAACCTTGTTGTACACGCGCACGCATTCGGCTGTTCTGGACCGTAATCTCTCCGCACCGGAACTGAGTCTTTACTCTTCGCCCGGTCTCCATGCCATGGACCTGGAGACATCCTATGAGTGGACTCTGAACGAACCTCGACCCAGATCCAGTTAGCGAGGCCTATCAAACTCGACCACGGGATACCATTGTGCAAAAGCGGCGGCCGCTTCTTCCTACTCCCAGCCTAGTAGGTACGAGTAGCTTAAGTGCGTAAGGCTGGGTCGATTATGTCTGTCTCGTATCTCCAGCTTGATCCTGCTAGCAATCCAGGTGCTCTCTTCCTACTCTCCTTGTAAGATCATCTCAATCTCTCTGCCAACATGGACGTCGACCTTTCGAAGTATCCCAAGCTCAGTCCTGAGCAATTGGGCCATCTTCGTCACTTTCACAACCTCGCCTCTCAGATCGATGGAGAATGGAATCATATGGGTAGGTACTAATGGGCAAAACGGCAGTCATTCCTTCCTGTCTCAGACAGCGCTGATTCTTTTACCCTTCTGTTATGTAGGATCGCAGGAGCCCTGTCAGGAGTTCCTCGATGCATATCGCTACCAACTCGCAACAATGGCTTACGGTACTGCTGTCGCACACTACCATCACCAACCTATCCTGCGTAGCGTATATAAGCCATTAATGCGTCGTCTGATCCACAAGATGCTGCTGCGTGCAGTGTGGGGTTACTGGTTCAATACCAGCGTGGGCGGTACTATCATACCTTTGGCATACCTGATGCCATTCAGCTGATATGGTTATGCAAGGCATCTTGACCAACCCGGACATTAAGGAGCTGAGGAAGCCATGGGCCGACCCAATAGTGCGAGAGAACATCATGTACGTTCCATTCTCCGCGGTGCGCCAGGCGAGACTTATGCCATGCTCAGGTACTCCGGCCATCTGCTACTGATGGTGAGCCTCTACGCTATGCTCTTCGATGACGACGAATTCGAGAAGGAAGATTCTCTTGTCTTCAACTGGAACCCCATGTTCTGGGGTATGGGTCCGGAGCGCTTTACCTACAACACGAAGAGTCTGCAGGACGCCATCATGACGGAGATGGAGCGGAACAAGTATGTCGGAGTATGCTGCGAGCCGAACATGGTTTTCGTTGTCTGCAACCAGTTTCCGGTGAGCAATGCATCCATCTCAGTTTGTCTGTAACCGTCGTGCAGGAGCTTACCGTTCTTCCAGATCATCGCCATGCACTACAATGACATCCGCCACGGTACCACTGTAGCCGATGAACTATTGCCAAAGTACGTCGCAGCTTGGGAGAAGAAAGGCATGGTCGGGTCTGGATCGCTTTACCCAGACGCATGGCTGGAGCAGCAAGACGTAACAATGGCAGCCAAGGATCCCGCCTTCACAGCCTGGGCCAACGCATGGATGCACGCCTGGAGATCCGACTTCGTCGTCCCACTATACGAGAAGCAATCTCTCGGCTACATCACCAACTTCGACGGCGAGATCCAGCTCAACCCACACGAGCTGGGAAACATTTTCCGCGAGATGGTTGGTACTGAAGGAGCCGCCGCCGACAACAAGGACACTTACAGAGAAGCGATCCGTAGAACCAAAGATCTTCCTAAAAAGGCGAAGATGGTTCCGTACACGAAGCCGACGTTTGGTGTGATAGCTCAGTGGCTGTCTGAGCTCGGTCGCTCAGAACTGGACGGACTGCTAAAGTATGCGGATGAGCATTTGCAGCCGACGTGGGAGAAGGGTGGGTTGTACTATGAGAGGAATGATGAGCCGTATGACGAAGGTTAGTGTCTCATTGGCCCGAAAGACAATTTTCGATCATGCTGACTGTGTGCAGATCTGCGTTGGACGCATATGGATCCCTTCTCCGGCAATGGTTGCATCGGCTACGCACGACTGAACGTGGCTGGTGGGCAGAAGAAGATGTGGGAGGCACCGTGGACTGCGGCGACCCTTCAAAAGCGGCCATGGGTTGATGGTGTTGATCTTGGGCAGGGCGTTGACTTCGTCCGCGCGATCTTTGATGAGGAGGCAAAGCTCGTGCTGCTGACCGTGCGGAGCTGGGATGGGAGTAAGAAGAGCATTCGACCTGTGGTGAAGAACCTGCCGGCCGGAACTTACCTGGTCAAGGTAGGGGCTGAAGAGGCGAGGAGGGAGAAGCTGGGGAGTGGAGATGAGCTTGCGCTGGACGTGGAGGTTGGTGGAGAGGAGGTGGATGTCGTTGTTAGGCTCAGGCATAGTCTTGACATGATGAGCTGACCTTGACAACCACTGGCTTCCACAATCTCAGCATGACATGAATCTTCGCCGGTCCTTCGTTGAACATCGGCACTCGCTATATTTGGAATCTATCGTCCGCTCATTCATTCGTAACCTCATAGTCTGGCCGATAGCCATGCTGCTGCGTTCTCGCATTACAACGTCCTCATCACTTCGCATGCACCAACATCTCCCGATAGACGTCCTCCGGGATCTTTCTCGCAAAATTCACCGTAAAATCAATCACCTCCCTCGCCCTCAACGGCTTGAAATCCGGCTTCGGACTCGCACTCCCCAGCAGCTCATCCCGTCTCAACACCACCTGACTCACGATACACAGCAAATTCAGATGCGTCCCATACGCGAACAGGAAATCCCACAGCTTCAACACCTCCGGCAGCGGAGGCGTGCACGCGCACAGAGTCAACACGCTCGGGAAGGCGTATATCTCCGCCTTCATCCCTTTCGACAGCAGATGGGAAGCGAGTTTTGGGTCGACTATGTTGAGGATGGTGTCCACCAGAGCGAGACCTTTATGCACGCCTTCCATGCTACCGCGAACGTACCCAGGGCATTCGGAGGTGATATAGCGGTCGAAGGCGGCGAAGGCTTCGACTTCGCTGCGGGCGGCGTAGAGAAAGGGCGCGGCCATAACGTTCATGCCTTGTACGTAGCCGACGCTTGTGTGGGTGGTGCCAGCCATAGATGCTGAGTCTCCTCCGGCTTCTGAGCCCTCTGTGACAGAGCCGCGGAGATGTCGTCCGTTGCCGCTTGTGACGCTGGCGGGCGAGTGGAAGATATCTCCTCCTCCATTGTCCGGGACGGAGAGGGAGAGGTTGAGCATTGGTGGGGAGCCCCAGCCTTCTCTTCGACCTTCTTCGCGGTCGCACATTTTCCAGGCTACGGCGTTTAGGATCCGAGTCAGACTGTTCTCGCTCACCCGCCGCCTGAACAGTGGGTCTGTTGTGAGGGTGCGGAAGGTGTCATCCCTAATCTTCGCGTACGCTGGACTCGCGCCTTGGCCCACAAGATCCAGATAAGCCTCCGTAGACAGTGGAGGCGCATTGAGCAGGATAAGCCATATGTATATCCGCAGCTCTGACAGACCGTCGGCGGTGGAAGGAAGAGGGTCGAGCAGGAGGGTGCGGCGGAGATCTTCGAGGCCGGAGGCGTGGGTGCTGAGGGCCGGGTTGGAGGGGTGCGGGGAGGGGCCTTTTTGGAGGAAAAGGTCGAGCTGCGACATTGTTGTTGTGGCCAGGATGGAGTTGTAATGGGTCGTGGTATGTTCACGAGTGCTTCTCTGTTGGACTGAGAGCCGGAGAGCGCATAGTGGGTGTGGTGTGGTTGGTAGAAACAGCGCGATATCTGGACTTTCGAAGTGGCTGCACTAGCGCCAAATCGCGAATGCAAGACGTTGTCACGTGCATGGATATGAGAAGAACGTCCGAACAACAGGTAGCACGGTGCTTTCTATTATTCGGATATGATCAGTTCGTGATTTCGAGCCATGTCTATTCTCCAGACACAAATTGGTGGAGCTGGCCGTGTCATCGACTGTAATGCCATGAAACCCATCAACAGCCTCGAGAACGAGCATTGTCCTTTCCGTTGCCAGATCATGTCCTACTTCTTACTTCGCTAGCAAGAGCATGACACAGCTCCACTCTCATACCAGCACCCGACAGCACATCAATCCACATGCGTTGCGTGTCGCTCAAGCGATCGTTCTCGCTTTTGACTTCAGCGAACATGACCTCGCCTTTGCCCTTTAGCACACCGTCTATCTCCTCAATGCGACGCTTGCCGTCATCGGCTTTGCCATCCTCCTCCTCCCCAGTCTTCCACAAAAACAAATCCGGCACTCCACCCCCTCTCTGCCCATACTCCTGCACCAACACCTTCATCGCCGCCGCCAGCGCCCCCGACGGCCACGCCCTCGCAATCTCCACCAAATCCCCCACCTCAAAACCCCAATCCAACCCCACCACGCAAGTCTTCCTCTCCGAATGCTCATCCCACACCTCCCTCACAATCCTCTCCGCCTCCCCGTTTGAGACCTCGTTCAATCGTTCATTGACCTCGCTCATTCGGCTCGGGTAGAACGCATCAGTATGCAGATCCAACGGACAAGTTTGGAATTCCGTCTGGAAGACGTTGGGGATATAGACGAAGAGGACGGAGTGGAAGAGGTAGGCGAATAGCGTGCGCAGGATGCCGCCTTCGCTGTGGTAGCCTTTCCAGCCCAGGGCGCGGTAGGAGGAGAGGCACATTTCTTCTACGCTGCATTCGATTTCTGTTGGTTGGGGGGAGCTGGTTTCGGGGTTGGTTGCGGCTAGGTGGGCAGGGTCGAGCCAGATAGTTTTGCCGCCGCGGTGGGTTGGGGTGGCGGTTGTGGCGGTTTGTTCGCTGTTGCGGCGGGAGCTGTTGGATGCTGATCGCGAGAGGGTTGGAGTGCGTTCGATGCGGATGCCGTAGAAGGTGCGTTCAGCTGGTTTGGTGAGGCGGACGTGGGCGAATTCGTGTTGTTCGCGTTTGGGGATTTTTAGTGCTTTCTCGAGCTTGATTGTGCGTTTTTGCAGGTCGTGGTGGTAGATCAGGTGGGTCAGCTGTTCTTGGAGTCCTGTCTCGCAGGTCTGGAGGGCCATGCGACGCCAGTGCTTCTTTTTGCTTTCAGTGTCCTTGCATTCTGGTGGCGAAGGGAGGTGGAGGTGCATATAGTGCTCTTCCAAGAGTGCTTTCCGCTGGTACCAGTCACCTCGACGGCTTGTGTGGAAGAGCCGTTGCTGTAGAAGTTCGGTGAGGATCTGATGCTCGCGCTTGTGGTCTTTGAACCGGCCTAAGACAAATGCGCCCTTGTGCATGATTCGCGTATACACCCATGCTGGGCTGAGACGACGCAGGTATGCGCCTTCTCCGGTGCAATAGATGCTGTCTTCTTTCGTCTGCTCTTCGGCGAGTAATGCTTTCCATCGATCGTACACATCGTCGAAGATATCCAGTATGACTTGCATGTCGTCTTTTCGAGGTGTGCCGTTGAATTCGAGAATGGTGTCGACCTTGAACTGAGTGCGGATGGCAGCTTCAAATTCCAGAAGTAGCGACCGTGATGCAAAGATGTTGGCTGAACGCGAGACAATGTACTGTGGAAAGTTACGACGGGCGATCCGAGCAAGGATGATGGTTGTCAGCGACTTCTCTGTCCATTCAGTAGAGCGGTAGAAGACCAGATGAACTCTTTCGAAGAGTCTCAAGACGGACAAAGACAGTCGAATACATGGCCCAGTCTCAGCCATGATCTTGCCGACAAAATACGCATCACGATTCTCGCCTCTACCTGGTGTTGCTTCTCTGCTGTCCTGTTCAAGATTGTCCGACGCAGGGGTCTCCTCGGTCTCGGAACGTTTCAGTGATGCAAAGCCTAGCCCCGTTTGAGTGCTGCTGGTCCTTCGAAAAGCTCTTAAGAGCTCCTTCTTGTTCTTGCCTTGAACCTTGAAGTCCTTGGCCAATGCTTTGAGCTCGTCCAAAAGCAGAAGCGACGACGCCTCTTCCAGGTCCTTGATACAATCTTCGGACCTGTCCGCGAAAGTGAACGCGGCACCCAAAGTGGTCCCTTCAGGTGGCTCAAACTCTCCTGCATGTCTCTCGACCTGCGAGGATGGAGCTGGTAAATGCCTCTCCACCTGCAGATCCGCTATAGCTTTTTGCAGCTCCGCGATGTCGCTATGATATCCCAACTTGTTGATGCGGAACCAACTCGAAGTCTTCCGCAAGAACAATCGCACATATAGATACTGCGCTTCGTATGCCAACTCGCGCCATGCGGTGAAGACTGTATGCTCCGCCCCATCGAACAGATGACTTTCATCCTCTAGCACCGTCTCAAGCGCGAGGTTGAAAGCATCGACATATATCGATGTCTTGCCCCTCACCCAATTCTTGCCGTCCAGGCGTTCTTTCAAGCCTAGCTCGGCTTGTTCGGCGGCTCTTGAGGCCTCATATGCATCGATGGCCTCCTTGTCCGTCTCGATTGGCGGTAGAGCAGACTCGAGGTCTGTACGTCTGATCTGTGGCTCTTCATTGTATACTTCGTCCTCACTATCTACATCCGAGTCTGGGATGATGTCTCTCTTCTTGGCTTGTCGCGACTGCAATGCATCTCTTTTCACCCTCTTCGCTGGTGGTGTCTCGAAGCCCTCGTCGCCTTCGTCATAGTTGGTAGATTTCGGATGGAGAATAGTCCTTCCTATCATGGCATTGTGTTTAGATGGACTACTGTTCTGCAGCATGGTGCTATCCAAGTAACACCATGTGATGATGCATGCACTAGGAAAACACTTAACGCGGTCGAGGTGAAGTCGCGCGTTGAGCAACCCTGGATGGCAGACGCTAAGCAATATTTGATTAGACTTCCCACGCGCTCACGTGTCAAACTTAGGAAGTGGTTGCATCGCCAAGCATAGCGATCTTCGAGGTTACAGATCTCTGGGACCATTCGACCGAAGACACCATATCACCTCACTTCATCACCTCACATCCTCGAGGACTGTCGACATTGTCTTGATGTCACGAGAAGCGTCATAATCATCGTGCACTCGCTCATACGTGCCGAGATCAGGCAAGAAGCCGTGGTATGTGGCACCGGCAGTCTACAAAACGAATTCCACATCTGGGTAGGTTCGAGTACCAGCTGAAGATCCCACCCAAGCAGCTTCAACTGGTCCCCCGCATACGGGAAACCCACGTGCGCTTGACATATTTCGCCCAAGCGCGGTTACCAACTATGTGGCATGACTGGGGAGGCATGCAGAAAGTCCTCCAACCTCGCGGGCCTGCCACTCGTGGCATGATGCACGCCGCATGTCGATGTGTGCACGCGAGGTGACTGGCGGCGAGAGCAGATCGCCTCGTGGAGATGCGCGTTAAGGCGCCGTCTGCAGCTACCGGTGTCACTACTGTTGTCACTGTGTAGTCGAGGCCGCAGTGGGTCAGTGTTGATGCGGTCTTGACACTCAAAACAACCACGACAGATTCCGCGGAGCTACGGCTGGGGACAAGGCGAACCTATTTCGTACGGATGACGTAAGGACAAACGCTGAAGCACAAATTTTTGGCCGAGCCTTTCCCTCCAATCACCGAACGTCGTCGCATTTGTTCAGCGAATTGACAAAGTTGTGCATCGAGCGAACTCTGCCGGCGTTGAGAGATGCGGTCGGGACGCCTCGATGGGACGAAAATCGAAAGAAGGAAGGTCGCCATCACGCCTTTTCACGAAAGGCTGATTGGGTTGCCAAGCTCAAATGTCTGGAGCCCTCAGGCGGACCCCAGCACAAGGCCAGCCCTCGCCTTTCCTAATGCGTGAAAACGTCTATCACGACATCGCTTGAACGCACCACACGGCTCACGTTGATGATCCCACTTTCTGGGCAAAAACGTGAGGATGGGGATCGATATCAAAATGTGTTTCCTCAAAAATCACCTTCTGGCCTCTACATCTGTCGGGATTTGAAGAGGATATACTTTTGTTTCCTGACGTTACCGCGGTTTTCGAAACGGTAGACTTCACGCCGTTTGGAACATCCATCAACCACGTGTCGTTCAACCTGATTGTCCCCTCGCGCAGCCATATCAAGCCATTGGGCGTGCTTGAACGTGCTTGTCCCACGCCTTGACACTGATACTCGAGCATTTCCGTGGGTTGGCGCGGGTACGGTATACTTTACCGACGACCTGGGCCACTCGACGTTCATATACGTTGCTTTTGACCATTGAGTGTGCTTGCGTGCTCGGTTCAAGACTCGGATCGGCGCGTTCTGTCGGACGCCTGCATCAAACCTAGGTGCCCCATCTTGTGGCGAGACCCGGCCTGCACTCGTTCATTGAGCGCCCCAGTCCACACTCTTTAGCGAATCTCACGCACGGAGGCTACATCTAGCCCCCCTTGGCGCATCTCACAGAGATCTACCACCAGCACGGCACGCCGATAAAGACAAGCACGCCGCACCTCTCGTCCTCCTCGGCAGGCATCTTGGGCTACTCTGGTTCACGACTCATTCGACAATGTCCACCTCCAAGTTCGGTCAGACGCTGGCCAAGGGCTTAGGCATTAAGCTTGACTACCGCAACCCTACCAACGAAAAGCTCACTCGAGGAGAGTCTACCTTCTCCGTTGGAAGCGCTGACAGCTATATCGAAGAAGAACCTCATGTCGGCGAGTGGTTCCGCCAACACACACCCACTGGTCGTCAAGTCGGTCGCTACTTCTACGATTTGTTCCCATTCTTGCACTGGATCACGCGATACAACTTGCAATGGTTCGCCGGAGACATGGTCGCGGGTGTGACCATTGGTGCCGTGGTCGTCCCACAGGCTATGGCCTACGCATCGCTGGCTGAGCTTGATCCTCAGTTTGGACTGTACTCCTCTTTCATGGGAGTGCTCATCTACTGGTTCTTCGCTACGTCCAAGGATATCACCATTGGCGTAAGTACGCTATCCCACCCGGCCAAGTTGCAGTACTAACATTAATCGCAGCCCGTCGCTGTCATGTCCACTGTTACTGGTGAAGTCATTCTCCATGCGCAATCCATCTCACCGCATGTCCAAGGTCACGTCATTGCCTCTGCACTGTCAATTATCTGCGGTGGAGTCATCTGCTTCATCGGGCTCGCCAGACTGGGCTGGCTCGTGGAGTTGATCCCACTCGTCGCAATCGCCGCTTACATGACTGGATCTGCGTTGTTCATCGCTATTGGACAAGTGCCTACTCTGCTGGGTATCTCGGACTTTTTCGATACGCGCCAACATTCATACTGGGTAGTCATCAAGACCTTGAGGAATCTGCCCAACTGCAACTTGGACGCAGCCATGGGCCTCACAGCACTGTTCATGCTGTACCTGATCCGCGGGGTCTTCAACATGCTCGCCAAGAAGAATCCGAACCGCAGAAAGCTATGGTTCTTCCTCAACACCATGCGATCGGTCTTCGTTATCCTCCTCTACACATTTATCAGCGCAATGGTGAACCTGAACCTCCCCGACCGTAGCTCGGACTCTGCCGATCTGTCACCTTTCTCGATCACTGGTCCAGTACCACGAGGCTTTCAGAACGCCAAAGTGCCAAAGATCGACACCAGAATCGTCAATTTGTTCGTCAGCTACATTCCAGTGTCGATCATCGTCATCCTCATTGAGCACATCTCGATTGCGAAGTCCTTCGGGCGTGTCAACAACTATACCATCAACCCGTCGCAAGAGATGGTCGCGATTGGTGTCACGAATCTTTTGGGTCCCTTCCTCGGAGCATACCCTGCGACCGGTTCTTTCTCGCGTACCGCCATTAAATCGAAGGCCGGTGTACGAACACCTTTCGCGGGTTTCATCACGGCCATCGTTGTGCTTCTCGCCATCTATGCGCTACCGGTGGTGTTCTTCTACATCCCGAAGGCTTCGCTTTCCGCAATCATCATCCATGCCGTTGGTGATTTGATCACACCACCGAACACAGTCTACCAGTTCTGGAGGACTTCGCCACTGGAGGTTCCAATCTTCTTCGCTGGCGTTCTGGTCACAATCTTCGCCACTATTGAAATCGGCATCTACGTCACCATCACCCTCTCGATGGCCGTGTACCTCTTCCGCGCCTTCAAGGCGCAGGGCCGCTTCCTTGGGAAGGTCAAGGTTCACTCCGTCATCGGAGACCATCTGCTCGACAACGACAACGGCCGTGTCATGAGCTCAAGGAACCCTGATAATGACCCTGACGCTTCTGCGAGGAACATCTTCGTGCCAATCACTGCAGAAGATGGCTCCAACCCCGCGATCAAGCCCGAACACCCATATCCTGGCGTCTTCATCTACAGATTCTCTGAGGGATTCAACTACCCCAACGCCAACCACTACACCGACTACCTCCTTCAGACTATTTTCAAGGAGACCCAGAGGACGAATCCGAACTCGTACGGACGTCTTGGTGACCGTCCATGGAACGACCCTGGCCCAAGGCGCGGTCAAGAAGTCGTTGACACGGGCCTCCCTCACCTCAAAGCTGTCATTCTCGATATGTCATCTGTCAATAATGTCGACCTTACATCCGTTCAGAACCTGATCGATGTCCGAAATCAACTCGATCGCTACTGCGCCCCCGAAAAGGTGCAATGGCACTTTGCCCACATTAACAATCGCTGGACCAAACGTGCCCTTGCTTCCGCAGGGTTCGGCTTTGCGACACCTGAGGACGATGAGAACTTTGCGCGCTGGAAACCACTCTTCAGCGTTGCTGAGCTCGGTGGCACCGAGAGCGCTGCAGCTGAAGCCGAGCGGAGGGTCAACCGGACTCTGTCCACGTCCAAGGCCGATGGTGATCTGGAGCACGGACACCAACGCGGTGTTAGCTCGCGCGAGGTCGACAGCATCAACGAAAATAGCGAGAAGAGCAGCGAGTACGATCACAAGTTCAAGCCGTCGGGCAAGCATACCGTGGTACAAGGGCTGAATAGGCCGTTCTTCCACATGGATTTGACGAGCGCGCTACAGAGTGCGATCCAGAATATGGATGCGTTGCAGGTCAAGCCTGCTACCTTTGAATTGGTGACTGAGAAGGGAGGGTAATACTTGGAATGATGTTGTACAGATTGATGTTTGTTGGCTTGGTGCGACACGATGATTCCCAAAAGTGGACAGGGTGCTGTCTGCGAAGTATATATCGATAGGATATAATGAAGATGTATTTCGAGAGTTCATCATACCTGTCGTTCTATTCTTTGTAGTCATGTTGATGATGGTGAGGCTCTCACGATCATGCCCACCATACGTCTCATATTGGACAGTTACATATGTGGAACGTGCAACAAGGATTGCACAGCCTTCGAAGCTCTAGCACATGAAGGCTGTCGATCATCTCGACTCCTACACACTCCACTTTTCTACTCTCCCATATCACACGAGCTTTGCCTCTGTTCTCATCCTGCCGCATACCCGTTCGCGTCCGAATCATCTACAGCCCATCCACACTTTACTGCATACTTTCAGCAAACCAAACCCGCCATGGCCGACACCGCCACACCCGTCTCTCCGGTCTCGGGATCCAAGCACCCTGAACTTACACTTTCCGCGGCGTCCGTAGACGTGAATACGGAGCCTGTTGAGCTTGATGCCACTCCTACATCACCGGAGCGGCTGCGGGAGCGAAGAGGCTCGAAGGCGGATGGGCTAATGCAGCTGAGTGCCGAGGAGCGTGATGTAGAACCACCACGACCGGTGCATAGATTGCTGAGGCGTGGCTAATACTGGGTTACAGAGACGGCAGAAGCTTATCGACGAGCGGCAGGGCGATGCCGCGGTGTTGGTGAGTATGAACTGCAGCTTCGAGGTCCCCTCGTGGCAATCCCGAACCTGGTCATGAACTAACGCTTTCCTCGACAGGTTGATGTACCTCAAACACCAGGTGCTGAGGAGTTTGGCAAGAGCGAAGACGCAGAAGGGCATGTCTCAACCAAGCCTAGAGCCAGCGAGCGTGCTTGAGAGCACTGGAATGTGGCACAACGAGGCAGACCCTTGGCACTACTTTACATCCTTCGCAGCCAACATCTTGCTCTGAACGCTTCCAACCTGTCTCCGAAGACGGTCTCAACTTGAGGTGATGAGTTCCCTTCCATATACTACCGGTTTGAGAGAAGATTTCTTTGTTTATATGTCGTCTCTATTGTCTTCCGCCGCAATGGACCTAGGCGTAAAACCTGCAGCTTACGGAGTCGGTCTTTGTCTTACTGGCAGAGACATCGACGGCATCATGAAATCCCTCCTCGACTCAACGTCTACTGGAGAGACTCCAGCTCTTGCTGAAAGCTCTGGCCATTATACTTCCCAGGAGCCAACATGGCTTCACCACGGCCAGCTGGCACATTCCGACGGCCTCCACTTCCGAGAGACGATTCATCATCGTCCTCCGTGTTTGTCATGGAACAAGTTGTCCCATCTTTCCAGGATTTCATAAAGCGCACTCCGCGGCCTGATCCAGCAAAACCCTTACCACCTACGCCACTGATGACACGACGAGCCTCGCGCAGCTCTCCACCACGATCCAGAAGTCCTTCTCTGTACAGAAGCCGCGGGTCATCGAGTGTCTATAGCCGCACAGTTAGTCAGTGGGCTGGCGACAATATTTCCTGGACTAGCACAGACTTCGCAGATGAGCCGGTGCCGCCTTTGCCTACACTGCAACCGCTTGCATACAGTGCGAGTACACCGGAATTGGGTGAGAAACTTCCTACCCAGGATGTACTACAGCCGCGAATATACAACCCGCTCATCACTACTCCGTCGCCTACCGACAGCCGGATCACACTCGAATCCTCTTCAGTGCGTCAGGAGTCTCCTGGCTACTCTCCAATGAGAAACGCATTTTCGAAAGCACGCAAGAAGCCTGTACAAACGATCTCCTTGGGCCAAGCGCAAGCCAATCTTCAGGCCCCAGGCGCAGTGCATCTTCTACCAGAGGAGCTCATCGCGCAGATGCTCAAGAAATCAAGGTCCCATGAACCGATCCGCAAGAGTTCTGTGGGTATGTTCAGTCCTGGACTTCCACCCGAAATTCCACAGCAGCCCACTCTACTCGATCATTCAGGTAGACACCGCTCTATTGCGCTCCCACGTCAGGTCCCGGATGGCGTGACCGCGCATGTAGGTCCTGTCAACAGCTCAGCAGCACGTAGTCCATACGTACAAGCCTTTAGAGTTGGCACAGGGCCCGAGAGGACGATGAGACCACCAGAGTCGTCCGGTAGGCCTGGGCACCAATCATCGTCCGTTACTGCGCAACAAGAACGTGGACGACCACGACAGCGAGCATCGAGGACAGCAGAACGACAGAACCGCGGCCCTAATGCCGACTGGAAAATACCATCAGAAACACCGTCTCCTGGTAGATCGAATACTCGAAATACGACGGAGCAGCATCGGAACCGACTTCCGTCTGGGAGGAGCACTTCATCCCATCATGACACGGATTCAGACGATAGCATCAGGAATCAGATGAAAATGGTGCCTCGCCCACTATTCCAGACGAAACCGCCTGCCAAGCTCCCAGGAGCAATGGAAGGATCGTCAAAATCGTTCTCTACTTGCGCACAACGCCAGGGAAGCACAAGCGGGAACAGCTACAGTAGCTCGCGACGCTCTAGTGGAAGCTCTTATCCTTTCCGGCTTTCGGGAGGTAGGGGCTCGTCTCACCGGAGAAGGTCTACGAGTGGCTCCATTCCGATTTCGCCGCCCTCTGCCATTTCACCAGCGCCATCCAGACCAGTAGTACAGCAGAAGTCTCAGTCACCATCCAGGCGTGGGAGTGACGCTGCGCGCGAGTCTGCTTTCTACCCCTACATTGCGTCTCGCAAAGGCAAAAGCAAAAGTCCGAAATCCAAGCGCAGCAAGGTCACGCCACACATACCTCCAATGCCGCCTCGGATAGCTCAGAACGTCGAGGGAAAGGTTCGAGCACCGGCAATACGCACCTTCAGCCTTGATCATTACGAGTATCCTCGCCGTGATAGCTCCAACATCAAGCCCAAGCAGCCTCTCTTCCAACGTTTCGCAGAGAGCGCGGCTAAGTACGCCGACCTGTTGACAAGTCCGGCCGAGCTGCCCGAGCGACGCAACTACGAGCCTATCACTTCTGCAACCGTTGCACCTGGCTCACCGCATCTCGTCTCCACTCAGGTTCATCTACCACCAGCACAAAACCATCTTGGCTGGTCACCACGGACCAAGATGGCTTTCGACGAGACTCGTGCTTCTATCATATCACCTAGACGCTTACTCGGGCATCCGCAAACCCCTGCCGTCCCAGATTACACACACGTATCGACACCTGCTCGTCCATTGGATGAGACCAGGATGGGGCTCAGGGAGCCAGAGAGCCCAACGAGCAGACGCGGAAGCATCTTTGGTGGAATACTTGAGAATTGGAAAGACACTAGGGCCGAAAAACGGAGGGAGGAACTCAAGAAGGCGATCAAGATGGTTCCAAACGACGGATATGTTGCAACAGGTCTCAAGCGCCGGTCCACTACTGGCTTCATGTAATGGTATAGTAGGCCAGATAGCAGGAATCCACAACGACGTTACCTAGGCATGGATTCTTCGAGCTCAAAATGCCTTGCTATTCGAAATACGTACCACTTGTTGCCTATCAAGCTGTCTGAACGCGAAAGCGAGCATTGCTCACGCCACTCCATTATCGCTCCACTCCGCATACCACGTATTGCTCGACGCCTTGTATGTTGGTCAGTAGTTGATAAGCTGCATTGTTTCGAAAGCATGGCGCCTCCGACTATACAGACCAGTAGTAGGCTGCATCCTCTATGTGAGTCACGGCAAGCAGCAAAGGACATAAAAGGCTGGCCGTGGCAACGTTGCATTCATCGTCTTCCGACCCATTGCACACATCATGGCCTCTTATCCACCAAGTCAATGTTGCATTGTTGGAGTGAAGCACGAAGGCGAAGCAGTCGGAACGATCGAGAAGGTCGGGGGCTGTGAGTCCAGCCGTCACGGTCATGCCATATCCATATCATACTTATATCGTTCAGATGATGCATACATCGCCCGACCTGACGACAAGAGCACTCGATTTGGCGTGGTCCTGTTCCCAGACTTCATGGGCTACGACCTGATCAATGCGAAGCTGTCAGTCACCCTTGACGGCTAGACACTCGTCTTCAAGTGCAGTTCGCTGATCGAAATGCTGTAGTATCGCCGACCAGTTCGCAGCGAATGGCTATCTGACGGTCATCCCCGATGTCTGGGTAAGTACTGACGGGTAGAAGGTTCTCCGAAGCACGATCGGACTCCATGCAGTGCTCCGAGACTTTTTAGACTCCTCCACGAGGCTGAGACGCTTGCTGATCGTGTTACCCTCTATGCTTTAGGAGGGCGACAACGTGCCCCTCAATTGGGAGCCTGGCAACGATTTCAACATTGGCCAGTGGATGGGTAAGCACGGTCCTGACAGGACCAAACCCATCTGCGATGCGATTATCAAAGCAATGGGTGCGGACCACGGTGTCGAGAAGCTGGGAGGCGTTGGCTATTGTCTCGGTGCCAAGTTCGTCCTGGGTTATCTGGCGGATGGCAAGGGTCTCAATGCTGGTTATTTTGCGCATCCGTCTGCGACCACTGCTGATGAGTTGAGAAACATTGCGGGCCCGTTGAGCATCGCCGCTGCTGGTATGCTTTCTTTTTGCGGTCCTTTGACTCGCTACTGCGGCTAACAGTAAACGCAGAAACCGACAGCCTGTTCCCAGCGGCGAAACGTCACGAGACCGAAGCTATTCTCAAGGATATGACTGTCCCGTACCAGATCAGCCTTTATAGCGATGTTGATCATGGTTTCGCGCTCAAGGCTGATTTGAAGAACCCCAAAATCAGGTTCGCAACCGAGACGGCTTTCCTGCAGGCAGTCAACTGGTTTGATGAGTTCGTTAAGACGAAGTGAATAGTCGACTTGCGAAATGTTTGCAGATGTCGTGGCGACGTTGTCCGTTCTAGGAGTATCATGACGCTGCTTACTGATCTTTCCACAGCCTTTCACTCCTGTCTATCACGGCCTCGCAACCGAGCTTCGTCTGCTCACCCATATGATCCATGAATTGCACAACCCGGCTACCTTCTGGTCCGCATTCCATGCACTCCGCAGAACGCGTACTCTTACCAAGGTACTCATCAAAGCCGGCAATGATGTTACCGATAGGAGTAAGCAATCCACGTTTCTCCAAGTCGTCATACCACAAAGGTGTATGCTTGGAGATGCCGGTACGAACGATGTGTGGACAGATAGCGTTCATAGTGATGCTTTCAGATGGTAAGATCTGCCCGTAGGTCCGAGTCAGACCTACCATGGCATGCTTCGATGCAACGTAGACCGGCACGCCATGGATAGTGTAGAGGCCGCAAGTGGAAGACACGAGGACAACTGTCGTCCATATTTAGCTGCAGTGGCTATAATCGTTGATTCCCAATGAAGACCACGCTTACTCTTGCCCCGCATACCGCCCAGTTCGGGTTTCTTCTCCTGTCTGCGGAAGGCCTGGACAGCGATCAACACCAGGTTGATCATTCCTGTGGCATTCGTTTCGAATACAGTCAGATCTGGCTTAACGAAACCATGCTTCGTGACATCCTGTTGCTCGCTGGGTCTCGGAATGGCTTGTCTTTCAGTCAATCCCGCGATGGGAAACACATAGTCTATCCGATTGAACGCCTGTAGCGCTTCAGTGAATGCCGAGGTCAGGTCGTCCCAAGAGTTGACATCGCACTTCGAACAGAATGCTGTGTCGGAGGCCTGGCTGTTGACAGTGCTGCGATGTGCTACTCCATATGGATTCGGTTATATGGATATGGACCTGTTCTGACAGCTCCATATCCATATCCATAGCCTTTCCGTCCATATCCATATGGACTTATATGGATTAGCTATGCTTAGCGGTCTTATACTAGGTGTAGAGTGCCCGAAGGTTGCCTTTAGGGAGGATAAAACCTACGAATCCAGCGCTCTGATTGGCTAGCTAGGTCCGGCTTGGCATTAGTCCATACTCCATATCCATATCTATATCACTTTTCTCGAGCTCCATATTTATTAGTCCATATCCATACGGCCAATTTAGTCCATATGGACGAACATCGCAGCACTGGCTGTTGATCTCATCAACGAAGGACTGTGCGGCGTCAAGGTTGATATCAGCTATGAATACTCGTGCCCAGGCTCTACGTTAGTATCGTTGGATCAACCAGCTATGGAAGCTGTGGCATCGATACCCTCCTTTGATCAATCGCTGAGATAAGGCACGACCGACTATATCGACGGTCAGATCGTGTGGAATTTGCTCATTTAATCACAACTTACATCCACTAGCCCACCCCGTCACAAATGCTGTTTGTCCTTTGTATGCCATTCCGTCGTTTTAAGGTCTCCGAAGTCGTTTTGGTTTACGTACACTAGCTGGAAGCATTGTGATGGCCTTCTGTCCCAGCGTTCTTATTGTGAGACCGACCCCGCAGCCAGGTTGGCCGTTGAGGAGATCATAACCGAGCCATGAAAGACACTAAACACCACACCTATGCAATAAATGTTCATGTACCAAGGCTCAGATGCTGGACTCACTGTGTTATCAGGTTTCTCAACTGCATTTCATAATAGCCTGGGCGAGAAGATCCCTCGAATTGATTGGAAGGAGCGTCTTGAAGTAGTCGGATGCAGTTGAAAGAATGTTGCGGTGGCATTTGATTTCCAGATGACCAGACTTGATAATAACATCTGCGAAGGCGTCTTGGTCGAAGAGCCTACTACCATTAGCTGGATCGACGCCAGGACGAGGTCCAAATGTCACTTACTCTCGGAGGTTCGCCATGATCTACGAGCGCTGATCGTGCTGGAGGTTACTTCCATCCAGATCAAAGCGTGTATCAATAAGATCGTCTCCGAGATTGAAACACATCGGAACATCCTTTGACGAGCCTTCGGATACACTGTGAAGTGCCTCTCGAACTGGAGGCTATACTGCTCCATAGCAGACCTGTGCACGAGTGAGATTGCCATCGAGATCTCGCTCGCTCGCTTGGTCTAAGCGAGCGAGAACAAGAGTAGCTCTCTATAACTAATCTATCGAGCAAGACAAGACTATAGTGCCTATCTCGCTTAGTGTCTTGTAAGAACGTAGTAGTAGTGTATATATTAAGTGAATTAAGTAAAGTAAATGAATTTAGCTACTATAACCCTTACCCTTACTACGCGTAGTTGTAATACTACCTACGTAGCTATAATACTACTAGCTAATTATAATACCTTATAGAGAATAGATATACTAAAATTTAGCGACATCCTTCCTAATCGGGCACTAGCGCCGTCTAAGGGTCCTCCCGTACAATATAGC
>JAWDJX010000085.1:0-67668 GCA_033117895.1 Extremus antarcticus | reverse complement strand
ACCCTACCCCCCAGCCCTCCCCTTCCCCTTCCCCTCCCTTTCCCTTTCCCTTTTCCCTACCTAACCCCCATCTACCCACTAACCACCCCCCCCAGTCCTCCGAAACGCCCCCCTCAGAGCTCGTAGCAACCGTAGACGACTTGCTCAACCAACTGTCCTCGAAGTTTTCGAATCTGAGTGGGGAGATGATTGCGAAAAGTGTGTCGAGCATATCCCTCATCCGTAACTTGATGGTACGACTGTTGCTGACGCAGAGTAGTGGACGAGATGTCCCGCCGCCTAGACAACCTGGAAGCGACGATTCAGGCGGGTAACGAGCGGGAGGGTGGGGAGGGGGAGACGTGATGCTGCACTACTAGAAGCGGAAGGGATGGTGATTTAGCGGGGAGTTATGGAGTTGCTTGAAGTGAGAGAAGATCGGGCTTATGTTGTGTTGGGTGGCAAAAGAGCCATCAATGCGAGATGAGGTATCTATGCACATTACTTCGCTAAAAGACGAGTCTCGCCACGACAGCATAGCAGCAGCGGCTGGCGGAACTAGACTTCCTCACCCTTGATCCGGACGCCGTTGGTCTCGACATCTTCTTCCTTCTTCACCACGTAACCATCGCCTTCGCGTTGGTGCGAGCTAGGACTATTCCTCCTTCTCTCGTTTGGGGGCCTCGCAGCCTTGCTTTTCTTCGGCGCATACCGATCGTCGTCACTTCTAACCTTCGTGCTTTTCCTGGGCGCATACCGGTCGTCGTCGCTCCTGACCTTCTCATCTCTATCCACCACCTTCACATCTCCATCTCCCTCCTTCACACCCCTATCTTCCACCCCGTCCTCGCTATCCTCCATCTTCGCACCCGCCCTCCCCTGCCAGCCTTCCAGAATCTCCTTGACCCTCGGACCCCACACTTCCTCGCCCTTCTCGAGATCGCCGTACTCGAGCACATTGCCGCCTAAACTGAACTCGCCCTGCCGTGTCCGCACCAGACTCGACATCAGCGCCAATGAGTCCACTGCGGCGCCAAGGTCGTGGCACAGGCTGCGGACGTAGAAGCCGGATGTTACGGTCATGCGGAGGCGGCAGGCGGGTGCTTGGCAGGGCTGTTGTGGCTGCTGGGGTGGTGATGTGGGTGAGGATGGTCGCTGTGTGCTAGGTGCTGGCTCATCTTCGGTAGGCGGTGCTGCCTCTGGCTCAGGTGTAACCTTCGACCGCTTCAATCCTCCCTCCCCACCCTCCCCACCCTCCTCCTCCCGCTTCCTCTTTCCACCCCGTCCGTCCCCACCAAAATGCAACACCTTCTCCGCCAAAACCTTCTCCTCCTTCCCCGCCTCCTCTGCCGGCCAATGGAACCCATGGCTCCCCCCCTCCATCCACTCCACCATCTCCAACTCCCTAACCTCAACCGGCCTCTCCTGAATCTCCACCGGCACCTCCTTCCCCTCCCGCGCATACTCATACAACCGCTTCCCCTGCACCCTCAACGCACTAAAAATCGGCGGCCTCTGCATAATCTTCCCCCTAAAACCGCCCAACTTCTCCTCCACCATCGCCCTCGTAACATGCCCATATCCCCTCCTCCCAATGACCTTCCCAACAGCATCATACGAGTCCGTCGCCGCCCCAAACAGCATCACCGCCTCGTAGCTCTTCGTGCACTCCAAAAAATCCCCCAACCTCTTCGTCCCATTCCCCACCCCAAGCACCAACACCCCTGTCGCCATCGGGTCCAAAGTACCTCCATGGCCCATTTTCAGCTGCAGCTTCTGCCGCTGCTTCCAGCTCCGGCGTTTGTTCTTTTGGTTGTGGGATTCGGAAGTTTTGCGGCTCTGCTCGCGCTCGAGCCAGGGGGCGAAGAGAGCGGAGGGGGTGAAGTGGGTTTGGCAGTCGCGGATGACTTGGGCGGAGGTTATGGTTGGGGGTTTGTTGATCGCTGGGGTGGGGGGGTTAGTGGGGTGGGGGGTGGGGAGGGGGTGGGAGCGTTACGGTACCGAGGACGCCTTCGCAGGGGAGGTAGGGCATTGTGTTGGGGTGGGGGGTGGTGGTGGTGGTGGTGAGGGAGCGGAGGGTGGTGGGGAGGAGGCGGCGGGTGATCATTGAGGAGTGGGAACAGAGAGTTATGGGAAGGTTGGAGGGAGCTCCGTAAGAGGAAGGAGCGATCGGAGTGAAATCTGCCGAGCGGGTCGGCCCTCAATGATGGCACTTTGCAGCACGCGAAGTGGGCATCGCGTCGCATTGGAGTTGCTCGAAAGACACAAAAAGACGGTCGCATCCATTGTCCTACCAAGTACCCACCAACTTCCTTGAATGCGAAGGCCAACATGACGCCCCGAGTGCTTCCCGAATCCGCCGTGCTCAAACCTCGCGACCCGTCCAACACTGACTCCGACAACTGGCCCGTCTTTGAGCTCGTCGACGTGGTCGTAACTGATCCCAACCAGAGGTCGCAACCACCGACTACTCTCCTCCACGCCAGCGCACATTATCCTCTCATAGTGACAGGACGATTACGACAACTACCAAAGCAACTCACGCATCTATATCTCCCGGACTCGCACCGATCGTCACCCATTGAGATCAACGATGTACGCTCCTTCTCATACGGCGCGTACGAGGATGGCAGCATTGGCCTCTGGGCCTGTGGGAAAGCGGGCTGGTTCCTCGTCAACCCTTCCCCATCATACCGACAGATCTACGCCGAAATGACCGAGGCTGTCAAGATGCTGCACTTCATCGCGGACACATACACTACCCCTCGATCAAGTGGCAAGAGCAGAAGTGCCCCACCGCTGCCGGATCCTAGCCCTCGGGAACTTTTCCAGCTGTACGCTGAGCGCGTGATGGGGCGGGAAGCCACGTCAGACGAGGCAGCGGAAAGAGTGTACAAGCACAGGATATTCCTGCTCTCGAGCATGATCACCGGCAAGGAGGGGATCGCGTGGAGCAAGAAACCTCTCTACAAACACCTGTACAAGAAATTCCCGGCCGACTGGGAGCGAGTGCGGGAAATGCTGTCTGGGCCGGCGGGGCAGCAGTCC
The DNA here is from genome assembly GCA_033117895.1 of Extremus antarcticus. Lineage (NCBI taxonomy): Eukaryota > Fungi > Ascomycota > Dothideomycetes > Mycosphaerellales > Extremaceae > Extremus > Extremus antarcticus. Next base: position 64,641 of record JAWDJX010000085.1, on the reverse strand, counting down.
TGGCAGGAAGGACCGGCGCGCGCGAGAGCACCTTCTGTAGAGTCTTCATCAACGACGAGCAGTCTGAAGCGGAAACGGGGCCGACCTGCCAAGGACGGGCCGAGCGATGTGGTTTCAATCGCTTCGAGCTCGGCAGCGAGTTCGGCGGTCAAAGCTCGGACGCAGAAGACGAAGAACGAGACCTCGAACCGGTCTTCTCCAACTGTCAGCCAAATTCGGCCTACCACATCGACACAAACGCGGACAAGACAGGGGTCGCTACTCGGACTGGATCCTGGCACTCCAGAGGCTAAGCGTGCGAAGTCCGAAGACGAGGACGAAGATAGTGATACCGACTCTGTCCCTCACCCTCGGAAAGGTAAATCTGCACTTCGACTGAAGCCGAATGTTTCGTCGAAAGGGCCGCCCATGAAAGGCAAGAGTGCGATCAAAGAAGATGAGGACGACGAGGATGAAAGCCAACGAACACCTTTACTCCCAACCAATCGAACCAACCGCAACGCCCAACGCACAACCCACCGCCCCACCATCAAGACCGAAGTCGACGAAGGTATCTCCATGCCCAGCTCCCCCTCCTCAACCTCCCAGCCCGACGCGGACCCCGACACCCTCCCCGGCGCACCCAACGCACCCCCCGCCGCCCTCGCCCTCCGCCTCAACCACGCCCCCGACCCCATCCAAGAAGACACATGGATCTGCGCCCTCGTCGGCTGCACGCACAAAGTCTACGCCGCGTCGCAACCCGCCTCGCAGGCGCTGATCCGGCAGCATTATAGACTGCATGCTTGCGATGACGACGAGAGGGTGCAGTTGGTGAAGCGGCTGGAGGCGCCTAGTCTGCCTGCGGGGAGGCTGATTGGGGTTGTGAGGGAGAGAGTGTTGGGGCAGGGGGGGTTGGAGGGGACGAGGTGGGGGGGGAGCAGGTTTCCTGAGGCACTCCAGAGGACTTTATGATGCTAAAGGGCTGGGTACGATGGCGGGTTGATGATTGATGGACTGGCGTTATGGGGATGGGGATGGGATGATACCACTTGTGCTTTCGTTTGCTTGGGCTCGAGGGCTACGTTGGATAGTGTGTCCATAGCTGAATCGAACGAAGAGGACCATTTAGCCACAGTCAATTTCGCCCTTGGCTAGACTACGTCGACTACCCAAACACAATGACCGCTCGCTTGACCTTTCCAGCGTACGCATCCGCCGCCTGTGTCAACATCCTGCGCCTGGTCGATGCTTATCAACTCCATCGTGCTCTCTTCCGGTGCTTCAGCTCCCTCGACAGAGTGTGCTGGCCAAATTGACGGCGGGTGAAAACGACGAAAAGCATGGCGACGGTTGTACTGTGCTGCACCATCAATGGACCCGACTCTCCTCGCAGGTCCTTGCTGACAGGTCGTCTAGCATCTGAGGATAGATTTCAAGAGGCCCCCAGTCGCTGTGAGAGAGACATCGATGCCAGCGGGGTGGCGCACGGTGTAGGTGTCATTTGCTAGTACGAGTACCGTTGAGACAAGAGTTGCGAATAGGTAACGGTACGCTCGAGCATCGGCCGCATACAGCAAGGGACTGGTATTGACCGAAAATCGCACGAGCTGCCTTCACACCACGAAAGAGGCGAAGCCGAGGTTTTCCCTTGTTTTGACTGCGTGATCGACACAAATCCAGACTGAACTGCTCCTGCCATGCTGGCCAAGGGCATTTGGTCCTCGGGTCTTGAAGTACTTCCCGCAGAGTGCCAGTCGTATCCTGTCTGGATTGCTACTCCGCCACTACGGGGGTAGCCCTCGGGTGGATAAGGCTTCGTTACCAAGTTAACAGCTTGTTGAACGAACGTTGACATGAAAACACCCGTGATAATGACTACTGCACCCAGGGTCACAAGCTGTCTGCCAACAACTTAGCGCGAAGAATTTAGCTTCGAGTCGGGGACGCTCACTTCAACATTCCCGGCCTGAAGAGCAATTTTGCTGCTCCGTGAGGCCCACGAGCCTCTGACATCGCATCAAGCCAGTCTAAGCGATTGGCTTTTCTCTTGTACCAGTGCCGCCGCATTTGTCCAATGCAAGATGCAACGTAGAAAGCCATCGTTGCTTCCATAAAGGCCGTGATCAGGGCGAAGGCGGCATTGATCTTGAAGTCGAAAGGCCAGGTAGCAGCATGAGCTCCGTCTTTTCTGTCGTCATAGGAAGAAAATATGAACTTGTGGTCATAATGGACGAAGAGAATGATTTCGCCGACCAAAAGAACAATCACAAACACAGCGGCAACCAGTTCGGCTGTCCAAAGTCCGAGCGTCTTCAAGGCTGACCGCCGCGTTTCTGGAATTGTCGCGAGAGCAACTGGAGGCACGTCGTCAGTATATCCAGACCTTACCTCCTCGCCCGTCAATGACAACATGAGGGGCGTCGAAGGCTGAGTCAAAGGTATTGCTGTCACGGTCGTAGCGGCGCTCGCCGTCGTCCTCGATATGAGCGGACAACTATCATTCGCGGAGACGGATGCCGGGTGGTAGTACACGTTCGACATGCTCGTTCCATCGCCAGAAGCCTTGGGGGACTCGCTGCTATCGTAAGTGACAGGTTGAAGCTCAATCGTTGACAAGTCTGCAACACTCTCCAAGCCCGCGGACAGCTTGTTCCATCGCTGCGACCATCTCACACTCGGACGCTGACCATCCATGACGATGGTCGAAAGTGTGCCCGTGGCCGCCTCAGTAGTCTTTGCGCTGGGACTGTCGGTGTATAGCTGTTCGGATACTGAATGAGTCGAGCGGTTCAAGAACTAAGCAAGAGAAGAAAACGAGGCCGGCTTAGATAACCCAATCTGGTGGTCACTCTGGTGGTCATGCCACCAGAGGCGACTTAAACCATTTGCACCACCCCCACCCACACTGCATCTGGACCGAGTTCGGGACCAGATACCTACACAGCATGTACAGATGCCAAAGGCACTCTTAGCCAGTGACAGATCGACATTGAGCGGCTCTCATGCAGTACGGAGATACAGATTCTAGACTAACTGCTTCAGCTCGCACACTCGACCCAGTGGAGAATCGGAGGCGGTATGCAAGGCTGCGTGTAGTAGCGAAATGCATAAGGCTGGCTAGGTGGGCGACCTGTATCTGAAGAACAAGCTTGCTGCAGATGAAAGAATGAGATCCGTGAATTGAACTTCGTTGGGTAGCTCACGGTCAACACCATGGTCGAGTTTTCTTGCAGAAAGAAGTGGAGTGGTCTTAAAAGAAGTGTTACTTCGTGTACGGAGTAGCTGTCTGTGAGAAGATGGCTGTGGTTGGAAAGCTTCAAACCCAGACCGTCGGACCACGGGTGATCGGCCGGGAAGAAGCTTGTGGCGTCACACTAGGAGGTATTGGAGACATGCGAGGTAGCTGGCGCAGCATGGAGCTGATGAGTGGTTGCGGACAAGGCCTAGGCTGTGGTTACGCTGTCAGGATGTTGACTTGTGGCGCAGAGCTCCATCTCGTTTGAGTCGTTTCCGACTGTGCTGCTAGACCAGCAGCAAGAAGGCGATGCAGTACTGAGGTATTATCCTCGACTTGTGTAGCCTTCGAGATCACATAAGGTAGTGAGATGTGGAGTTCATGAGCAGCATTTGACCGGCAGACTGAGCGCTCCCAGCTACCACACACGTAATCTATGCTTCGATCCCAAGACGCGTTTCCGGGAGAAGGAGAGGTGTGCAGCTGAAATGAGACGGAGTTTGAGTGAAGTCAGAGACCACACCTCGGTAGTTCGGTGTCGATACAGTCCAGGTCCGATAGTCCTCTGGCCGCAGAGGCGGTTGTGGTAAGCACATATCTGGGATCGGGTAGTCCGATACTCCCACGTGGCGAGACGCGACACTTGGCCATCAGTCTAGGACTCCGTCAGCACAGTGGCCCCGTGCGACCTTTTCATCTGGTCACCAGTGGGGTAGACCGTACAGTACGGGTGCCATCACAATCAATATAGATGCAAGCCGGCCATCTGTCAGCGAAATGCATCTTCGACCCCATTTCTGCCATGGCCAGTCTTCGCTGGTGCTGAGATAGCTACATCGGCTTGATGTTGCTAGCCGTGCCAGAGTTGATGGTGTCGACGGCGTGTCGATCGAATATCGAGTACCCTCTCATACCATTGACATGCATCATCGCCACATATTGAGATGGGCAACCGATGGCAGAGAAGCGGGAGAGATGTTGACACTTGGGAGACAACTTTTCCCGTTGCCGTCAGTCGCCGTCGATTTACCCTATTGGGAAGGAGGAGGTGTCGTCGCCGGCCACACACGCTCTATGTCAATGACTCTGGCACAAAATTGTCAAATGTCATGATAAGTGAGATGCTTGAACCTGCTCGCCTCAAACATCTATTGAAAAGTTCTTGATCTTCGCTGCGCTCGGAGAGAGCACGCTGTACATCTTCGGTGGCGTCAACGGCCTGTCGATTGTTGTGGTATGGGCACTGCAAGTAGAAGCGACACAGAAGGATTCTTCATTTCGAGCCATGCTCAAGCAGGACAAGCCTTCCAAGATCGAGGGTCCAAGACACTTGCTGACCTTGCACCAGATACCCCGAAATCAACCACCGTACTTTGGAGGAAATGGTCTTCGTCTTCACATTCGACAGCATCTGGAACTGGGAAGCCAAGAAGAACTACCGCCGTCTGGTAGAAGAGAACCCAGATCTCGTCCAAGCTGCGAGACGAGGCCCAACGTCTGGTCGCCGAGTCAGCGCGGCGCAGAGGGCTATGAGAAGTCCGAAAGGAAGTCCAGCTGGACTTCCTTTCGGCGCGAGGAGATGAGCGTCGACCGGATTTGGTGACCAGGTAGCTGAGAAATGGTTGATACACCGTGGTCAAAGATGAGGACCACAGGGAGCACTTGGAATGCGAAGTTGCCAGTGTATCAGGATCTGCTTCGAAACAGCTATCGATCAGCCATCGACATCCCTCCCAGTCTCGACCCTCTAAAGTCATGAACCACAGGACTCCTTCGAGCCACCATCCACCGTAAGTTCATGCGACCATCTGTTTTAGGAGTTGACGTTGCGTGCCCTATGAGCTAGAGTCAAGTCCACGAAAGCTTAAATGTATCGAGTTATGTATACCGCCACGTAGCAGAGCCAGATCGCGCGCTATGACAAGGTATTAGTCTCTCTCGAGTGTCGGAATTTGGGCTAGGTCTTTCAATACTTCATCTCCTCTGATAAGTCGACTTCAGGACGTCGGAGGATCCCAAAAGTTGTCATGGACGACCCATCGGATTCCAGCTCATTCAACTGCACCCTTCACCGTTGAAGAGATTGCTGGTGACTATCAGGAGAATGAAGAGATTGACACTCCTTCGTCGATGTTTCGGAGCTAAATACATCGAAGGGTTCGCGAACAGACCAGTTGATAGGAGTTGGGAAAGCATATAAGTTTCAGTGTGCGCGGTAGGTCCAGGAGGTGCTTCAATCAGATTTTGACCTTACCTCACGCAATCCATCTTCCAGTCGTCGACGACTCTCAAACTTACAAACCTACACATACCTCAAAGCCACACCACCTTCCCCAAGATGATGTCTAACATTGCAATGGCTGCGTTGTTCGCAGGCGTGTCCCAAGCATACATCGTCTCGCTATACGGTCTAGGCGGATGTAGGGACCATTACAAAGTCCCATCGGCTGATCCCAGCACTGAGCAGTAGCTAATGTGATTCTGCAGGCAACGATGCGGATTACTTGTACGACGCGAATGTCTACGATAACACCTGCCGCTGAACCGATGGCTTCCAGTCGTACGTTGCTAGTTGATAGACGACTTCCATGTGTGAGACGGTTGCTGACTCTCACATCTCTCCTGATTCAGTTTCAAACTCACCACAGGCCCCTGGGATGGCTCTCAGATGTTGGCCGCCTACAGCGAGCACGCCTGTGAAAGTACGGTAACCTAGGGAGGTTGCGCTGGAGGGGCGTCATTTGACCAGTTAGAGATTGGCCGATGCTATGCGGCCGTGAACGGGTACGGATGGTCGAACGCTCTGAGCTCGTATAGCGACGCTACCCAGTGCGTGCCGTAGACGCAGGACAGTACGGAGCTGGAAGGTGTGAGCGATGGCGGTGAAGTGCAAGGCATCGAAAGAAGAGCAGGGAGCAGCCCGCTGAAGGAAAAAAATGCCATGGTGTGTAGAAACAGCAGTGTGGTCGCTAGACAAACAATTGACTCGTGAGTCGGTTCCACCGGGGATTGCTTCTCGATTGCGTTGCGCTCATTGATGAATCTCTCCCATTCTCGCCACTGCGTGAGACACTCTCGAGAAAGGCATGCTATGGTGCAACGACTTGCTAGAGGTGCTCTCTGTCTCCATACCCAAATTTGTTGTAATAGGGCTCAGGAAGAGATGTTTTGAACGATGGATCTCGTCTGAGGGACGGGAAGTGGGGTGGTGATGCCGACAAGGACTTCACACTTGTGAGTCTCGGTCCTTGCTTCCCTTCAGGACTGGATCTTTTCTTCACCCTTGTACGATGCTATCATCTGCCGTCCGTTTCACAGAAGACGCAGCAGGTGTCGAGAAGACCTTACGCCTGGTCCAAGGCTTCTGTACAGTCGCGGCTGGCGTGGTCGTTGAAGCACAGGATGCTGCAGCATGGGGACAGGCTCGATCAGAACTGGCTTTAGGTGTCGTACTCAGCAACAGCACCTTCGTAATGACACGTTATTGACTGTCTTCTCAGGTCGACGCTACCTGAGGATCCTGAAATGGCATCCGTCGTGGTCCAGTGCGTACCGAGCGTTGAATAGCAACCAAGCATCACTTCCGAGAACCTTGGAAGTAGCCAAGTTCGCTTTTCTAGGATTTTACTACTTCCTGGAGATGCCTACCATCGTAGGCCGTGCTCGATATACCAGCATGTTTCATACTAATGCCACCAGACAAACACGATGAGAGCAACCAACTTCGACTGGGGACACTTGCTTCAAGCGGAGGCCAACAAGTGCTGGGTGTATGCTATCGCCTTCTCGATCTTACTCTCGCTCTACCAGCTGTACGAGTCTCTTACCAGCTCTCCAGCGGCCGAGCAGTCCTCGAAGGATGTCTCGATCACGCAGGAAGACGAGAAGGCGCCGAAACCTGCAAAGCCGGCGAAGGTGGCACCCGTCCAGTACACGGACGTATGTAGACAACTACTTGTCGACGGATGTGATCTAATAATCGCCACCTCGGCAGCTGGCTGGCTCATCGCAGACGAGATGAAGGTGGGAACTGCTTAAGTGGTATCCTCAAGCGTGGCTGGAACGCAATTGTGGAGCAAGATACAGTCTTCTGCAGTTTGAGATGGCCGCAGTCCACGGTATGGGCTGTGAATCGTTCCGCCATAACCCTCTTACTTTCTACCGTAATCCGAGATCTGATGCGGCGTAGCACAGGCTACCACGGCTGTACAGCACCTGCTGCTTGCATAGTTACTGTCGAAATTGACTTCGCAACAAGGATGGTCAATACGCTCGCCAGCCCCACAGGAGCGCATTGCACAGGGTCCTTTCCAAGCTGGATCGATGCCGTGCGTATGATAGACAGCGTAGTGTGGCCAATCTCAATGAGCATGTTTGCGTCTCAAGGAGGTGAAAGTCCGTAGATCCCAGACCGTTTCGCGTGTGGATCTCGGTATGTCGTACCCCCCTTCCTGCTCGCTCGCTCTCGCTATGCTTTGACTGTCGACTTTCTGATGATCGGCGACTCCGCCAGCCATCCAGCCAAGTGGAACGATTTACTGGTCTTTGACAGACCGCCATGAGCACCAGTCGACGTAGTCATCGCCTCAAGGCGGCTGCAACATCGCGCGCACCCGCTCTATTCGTCTGTTCGCCGCCTCCAGCCTTTCTATCCGCCGCTTGCGGTCCCCCTCGCGCTGCTCCAAGTGCTTGATCTTGTCCTTGAGCTTCTCATTCTCCTTCTGCAAAGCTTCGGCATCGTGATCTTGGTCCTTATCCGCCTTCGTGTTCTCCTGCACTTCTTCGTGCTGATGCATCTGCTGCTCCTTCTGCTGCCTCTGCGCCTCTAGAGCCTCAATCCTCTCCTTCAACGCAGCGTTTTCCCTGCGCTCCATAGCCACCATCTCGTTCGCCTGCTGGAACAAAGTCGCGCTCAAGTCCTCAATCTCCGCATTGACCTCTTTAACTTTCATCTCCGCTGCTATGCGCGTAGTCTGTTCCTTGACCAGCTTCTCCTCGAGCTCCTTCTCGCGTATATTCACTGAAGCTGTCCCGTTCTGCTGAGCGCCAGCAGCAGCAGGCTTCTTGCCCATGAAGCTGCCAAATCGTGAAACACCAGGTCTATCTGCCGGCCTATCTGAAGCTGGCGAGGTGTCTGGCGATTCGGTGGTGATGGTAGGAACGGACTGCTTCCTCTGCTCTTGCCTCAGTTTCGCCTCCAACACTCGGATCTCGTTCTCGTAGTCTGCGAATCGTTGCGCTGGTTCCAACGCGTTAGTGGCCGGACTATTTTGGTGGAAATCAGCGTACTCACAAGCAGTATTCGCCTTCTCCGCTAGGTGCTTCACTTCGTCCTCGAGATCCCTGATCTTCGCGGCATCCTCATCTGCCTTGGACGACCCAACGCTGAGCGCGGAGTCGTGTGACATGTGCGTAGCATTCCAGCCATTAGATAGCCCGCCCTGGGCCATAACATTCGTGGGACCTGAGGGTGCGTAATCTCCTGGTTCTAATGACGGTGAAGGCGACACATGCGCCGGTATATGTCCTACTGCATAGTAATGAACGTGCTATACTGATCTGTAACGATTTGTGCAGCAGATGTGGAGGTAGAGGTCCAAGCATTGTTTCACACGAGGACCCTTGACGGCTCAAACAGGAGATCTACAGAGGGTAGTTCTATCGGGCTATCTTCCGACACGATCAGTGGCTCGAATGCATGTGGCTTGTGTTCTGACTTCAGCTGTTTCATGTGAAGCTGGTAACATGCATGCAGCATTATAGATTTATGTGGTCTACCGAGTGCAGGTTAAAAATTCAATTCCGGTACTTTGACAGTCGTAAACTTGTCGTTATACAACTCGCGCGCCTGATGTGAGATGCGACTACGCGGGGAAGGCGTCCTATCAGTTGATAAGAGTCGATCCATCCAAAGCACATGCTTGCAAGAACCAAAGGAGACAAGCGAGGAATTGCAATGGACCATGACTCGAGCTATTGACGATAACAGAATAATGTTGAGCATCGTCATACCATTGAATTCAAGTATTCTTACCGTGCAGTTCTTGCCAGTGTAAGTTTTGCATGTGATCATACCTGGCCAGACCTCTACAGACCCTCGAGAGACCGTGGTGGACGTCGACAACCAACTCGAGCGAGCTCAAATTCATCATCATCGCTGAAGACAGTCTGAAGAGTGGAGCAATGGTAACGGTCCAGACTAGGGGTCAATGCGGGGTCCAAGGATCTCCTCTTCCATTGGAGAGGAGGTGGTGGTTGTGCCCAGAGAGTACTGTAGCAGCTAGACCTTGCCGATTGCCAGGATCGATGGGGTTGGAGGTCATCTGAAGTTGTTGTGTCGACGAACATGGCCTGAACCGAAGAGCAGCCAAAAAGTGCCGGCGTAATTTGGAGGAGTCACGCCAGAAGTTGGATGTGCAGTGTCGCGACGATCACCTGAGAGCCGCTTTGCCGATAGGGCAGGTGGGGTCGATCAGCTCTGTTAGCTCGGACCTCGTACCGTTTGTGAGGCGTCTACTAGGAGACAGGTCCGTCCCAAGTGGCGAAACACAAAACGCAAACTCATCACTCACCATCAAGCCCTTGTACCATTAAGGCAGCCCTGAAGGCAAAGGTAGCGAGGCAAGCGCACACTTCTCATCGCTCATCGCTCGAAACACATTTAACCAGCAATACTGGACCGGCTGTTTTGGTGTCGTGCAGGGCAGTATTCGCCACATCCTCCCCTCGACGCGATTCTGGACATCAACACTTACAGCGCCTGGGCATATCCATCGTGCTTCGTGGCACAAACACGTTGGTCCATCTTCTCGCCGCGGGCAGAGGCTTTTAGGTCTCCAAGCCGACGGTACGCCAAAACCTGAAATTCGCCTCGTCCGTTCGCGAGTCTTCCTGGCTTCCCAAGATCAAGAACACGCTGTCGGGATATCGAGCACGTCTTGGTAAGCTTGGATCGTAGTGAAAGTCTCGAGCGTAACTGATAACGTGCAGGTCATCAGCCATGCCTCGTACAAAGTCGGCGAAGCAATCGACGAAGCGGTCCGCTGGTGGCCCAGGTGGAGCGGCTTACGACCCAGCCTTCAGGCACCATGACTCCTCGGGCTTCGCTCAAGACACAAGGGGATTTGACGATAATCCCACAAGCTTTGAAAACTTCGCCGTTGCTAACAATGGAATTGATTTCCCTCTGGTCGATGAGATGTTGTAAGTGTATGACGCGTAGCTCGCGCCCCGCGCTCCCCTAATTCTTTGCAGCGATGAGAACCTGCACAATGGTGCATTCGGCGATCCAGACCCGTTTTCAATGGAGTTAGACATCTCAAACATCGATCCTTCCAACATCTCCCAGTTTGGAAATGGTTCTGGCGGGCATCCAAGTATGTCTGGGACCTGGTCCGGTTTCCGAGAAGGCACGCAGAGCGACATCATCAGACGTAGTGAGAACGCCAGTCAGAATTTTGGACAGATAACACCTCCGGACGATCTCACGCCTGTATTCAAGACCAACGCCGCTGCAGTCGCAGATGACAGCACGCAATCCCAAGAAGAAATTGCGAAGCTCAACCGCGCGCAAAGAGCTAGGAACGCGGCGAACAAGCGTCACTCCAAATCGAAGAAGCGGAAGGATAGCCCTCTCGACGATACGAGCAAGGTAGATGGGTCCGACGAGGACGATCCAAGCAAATCCACGAATATCCAGCGGGAGAAGAACCGTATAGCTGCCGCAAAATGTCGCGCGAAGAAGAAGCAAACCTCCGAAGAAATGCAGGACGTTCATCGAGAAGGCTCTCGAGCGCACACCTACCTCAGTCGTGAGGTGCGCGAGCTGAGAGACCAAAAGGCTTTCCTTCGTAACGTACTCTTGATGCATGAGCCGGGCGTGTGCCAGTGCGACGCCATTCATCGCTTTAATATGGCCCAAGCGCAGCAAATGGCCATGGGTGTTGGGGCCATGATCCCTCAGGTGATGTCGCCTTCTCAGGGTAGTGTGAGCTCCATGGCAACGCCAGCGTCCGATATGTTCGCGGAGAGGCGATATCCGATGATGGAGAATGCACCGTCGAGGCATCATTCCTTCAGCCATGGTTTCCAGAACATAGCACTCGAACAGATGTCAGGCGATCCTTTGCAAGCGCCGCAGTTCGGTGAATACTCGTAGGAGTCTCGCGGCGGCCCGGCAATGTTCTCGTGAGGTCATTCTCGAAGCAACGGAGGTGTCGCTCAATGGCCGATGAGCATGTCGAGCCAGTAATGTTGATATGGGAGAGCCATCGTGGACCACAGGCGGTCTCGTCCTGACCGCGAGGAAGCTCTGTGGGAGGATATTCGCTTCGCAACGACAGTAACGATTGGGTTTTAGTCCATAGCATAATGATGGGTGGCTGGGTTGTGTTTCGAGCGGCGTACGGCTGTATGAAGTACAAGTCGATCAGAACAAATGCAAAAGTACTTGTTGTTGAGATCCTAGCGAGGTAGCGGCAGGTCGAGACATTAATCGAGCTGAGGACCGCCACTCTTGTGCATCAGTCTGACGGGGATACGGACGACGTTACCGTTCGAGCTCCAGTTTATTCCATGATTGTCTGGCCGGGTCCTCTTTGGTAGCACCAAGTCGATGGTGGAGCTCAGGAGCAGGAGCTGGGTCCGGCGGCTTCGCTGTTGTCGCTTTCCGCTGTCCGTGTCGTTTGGTCAATTGTCTTGTCCTGTAAACTTCATGTTCGGAGACATCACCATAGAAAATGTCAGCTGGGCATTACGTGCATTCCAACAAACCAGAATCTGGACGTCGTCAACAGCCGAGGTAAGTCGCGGAAGATGGCCATGTTGTAATCGAGAATTGATGGCGCGTACTGTATCTGTCCTAGGTGTAAGGTTTATCGTTGGAGTCGTTGACAGTCAATACATCGTCCTGTCTTTGGTGTTGGGGCGATGGAAACGTCACCATTTTGCGACCGGGCGATCTGCGATATCAGTGGGAGGATGATGCCTACTCGCCAGAAACCGGTGTCTTGTCTATTGAGAACCACAGCGAGAACCAGAGTCTTGCTGAGATGATTGATGAGAGAGTCGACGGCGTTTAGTTGTATTGAAAACGAGGAAAAAGTGGGAGGAAAAAGAAGTGAAGAACAAGGGCGAGGCGGAGCTACCTGCGGCAGGTCATAGCCCTATACCGTTTCGGTTAGTTGTCTATGTCTATCTCGCATGTCAACGCGATTTTGGCGGCCGGAGGGGAGCACCATCTCCGCGAGCTTTACATGCTTCGTTTTGATTGGCCACCTCACACATGAAGCCCCGCAGATTTCATCGGATGCCACTCCGAGTCCTCTCTACAACTGCCTTACGACAAACGTCGTTCTTACATCACGTAGACGTACCCCGACTGCATCTGCATAGGTACGCGTTGTGATGAGCTTCTGCACACTAGCTAGGCAGATCACGCGAAGACCAGTTACATCCATCGTTCTTGCTGTATGCGTTGCTCTCCTGTCATGGCAATATTACTCCCTAGCTGACTCTACTCCCACCAAGTCGAGATCTCGCAACATGCATATCGAGAGCATTCCCATGTGGGAAGGCTCGGGGAACAACTACGCTTATCTCGTTACGGATGAGAAGACAAAGGACGCTGTGATAATCGACCCGGCCAACCCGTCCGAGTGAGCCAAGAAGTACTTTGATGCGGCTCTTCACCGGCTGACATCCTTCCAAGAGTTCTGCCGACCATCAAGAAGGCTGTTGATGGCGGTTCGAAGCTTACCAATATCATCAACACCCATCAGTGAGTCACTCTCCATGACAGTGCTAGGTACTCAGGAGATCTGACATGATACAGCCACCACGACCATGCCGGCGGTAACGTAGAGATGGTATGTTTTTCTTAACCTGACTACCAGACTCCTTGTTGACCGGTCTGCTCCAGCTCAAGTCATACTCGGTTCCCATCATAGGCGGCAAGGACTGTACCAAAGTATCGAAGACGCCCGGTCATGGCGACACATTCACCATTGGTGATAGCATCAAGGTCAAGGCATTGCATACGCCATGCCACACTCAAGACAGCATCTGCTACTTCTTCGAGGACGGTGATGATCGGGCGGTCTTCACAGGGGATACAATGTTCATTGGTGGTAAGCTATTGTTCTTGTGTCTGCCGGCCCATCGTTGGTAGCTCTCTGACACTTTGACAGGCTGCGGACGCTTTTTCGAGGGCACGCCACAGGAGATGGACAAGGCTTTGAACGAGACTCTTGCCGCTCTGCCAGATGACACCAAAGTCTACGTAAGCAAGTGTCATTCCAACACTCCGGTGGTCTACTGACGATACTCAGCCCGGCCATGAATACACCAAAGGCAACGTCAAGTTCGGCATCAAGGTCCTGCAATCGGATGCTGTGAAGAAGCTTGAGTCGTTCGCGAATTCGAATAAGCAGACACAGGGCAAATTCACCATTGGAGACGAGAAGGTAAGAAACTCTTCGCTGTGCACTGCTTGCTTCTGCTGACACGTTCTTATAGCAGCACAATGTGTTCATGCGTCTTGATGTAAGTATCTCGTTTTACCTTAGACTTGCCACCATTGAGTCAGACTAACTTGCAACCAGGATCCTACCGTTCAAAAGTTCGCCGGGAAGACGGGACGAGTCGATGTGATGGGAGCGTTGAGGGAGGCAAAGAACTCCATGTGAATGCCACAACTATGTAGTACTGCTGTATACTATGGACATCAGCTTGACTCTCCTCGATATCTGCAATGTTGTCTGCTCGACTCATTCATTGTGACTGCGAATTGGTTGACTTGCGGTATCCATATGAAGACCCCACGTCGTGACTCCCCGCAATCGGTGATTCATGCCTTCCCAATGTACTTAACCTCCTGCCCTTTGATGTCCATCTTGACAATTCTCGACCCTATTCACAAGCCACAGCGATGATCCTACGATTACGAACCTAATCCAATACCCGTCAAGAAGACGAGCACGCCACGATGGCAACAAGAGCAGAACGATACAAACAAGGCCCGCAGTCAACCCAAGAACGACGGGCAGGCGAGACAGTATGCTCTCGTCCATGGTATCGAACGCTTTCGTAGGACTCTACTGAATTACTGACCAGGCACTGAGCGAGTTCGCCGATTACGTCCAGCAACAGCAAGCCCTCCGAAAGCCAGCAGCACCCAGCAGCTCGACCACGAACGGCGCTGCTAAGCATGAGCATGCTGAGCTCGACATTCTCGATGACCTAGACCTCGGAGACGACAAGCCTAAGGTCAAATTAAAACACCTGCTACTCGACGCCACCGAAACCACAGACGAGAGCATAAAGCAGCTGCAGTCGATCATCGAAAGTCGGTTAGAAGAAGGACGTCGAGAATGCCTATTCGATGTCGGGCTAGAGGACAACGGCGACAGTCAACTCCTGACGGAGCAAGAATGGGACGCCGCACTGGCGCGGTTACGAACCTTACTGGAGAAGCTGAAAGCAGACTGGAAGATCCTCATCACGAAGAACGTCCCAGACAGCCCGGTCGACGTCGGCAACGAGGTCAAGAAGGAACGAGGGTGTGTAGGCAAGATCATGATACGGCGGCGGCCGGAAACTATTGATGACACGATTGAGACGAGAATAGCTGTGGTTGGGAATGTCGATGCGGGCAAGAGCACTTTACTGGGGGTCCTGGTTAAAGGCGGACTCGATGATGGAAGAGGCAAAGCTCGTGTCAATCTGTTCAGACATAAGCATGAGATGGAGTCTGGAAGGACTAGCTCGGTGGGGATGGAGATCATGGGCTTCGACACGAAAGGTGAAGTTGTGGTTTCTGGTGTGCCAGGACGGAAGCTCAGCTGGGAGGAGATTGGGAAGCGCAGCGCAAAGGTCATCTCGTTCACGGATCTTGCGGGTCACGAACGGTACCTGCGCACTACTGTGTTCGGGCTCTTGTCGAGCGAGCCGAATTACTGCCTTCTGATGGTGGCGGCGAACAACGGCCTTATCGGCATGAGCAAAGAGCATCTCGGCATTGCTCTGGCATTGAACGTGCCCGTGATGGTCATTGTCACAAAAATCGACATCTGCCCGCCACATATCTTGCAGGAGACAGTCACACAGTTGACGAAGATATTGAAGTCACCTGGAGCACGAAAGATACCGATCTTCATCAAGAACCGCGAGGAATGCATCAACACAGCGACACAATTCGTTAGCCAGCGCATATGCCCGATCTTCCAGGTGTCGAACGTCACTGGCGAGTCTCTGGACCTGGTTCGGGAGTTCTTAAACATCCTTCCACACCATGGCAAGTACGATGTCGACGCTCCATTCGAGTTCCACGTCAACGACACCTTCTCTGTCCCGTTCGTTGGGACTGTCGTCTCCGGCGTCGTCAAGTCGGGCGTCATACACGCTGGCGACACAGTTCTAGTAGGCCCGGATAGCCTGGGCCAGTTTGCGACTACGACGATCAGGAGCATCGAGCGGAAACGAATTTCAGTTCCTGCGTGCTCAGCAGGGCAGAGCGCATCCTTTGCTTTGAGAAGAGTGAGGAGAAAGGACGTCAGGAAAGGCATGGTAGTGCTCCTGGCCAAGTCAGACACGAATCCTAACGCTATCGCGCCTCAGCCGAAGGTCTATCGTGAGTTCGTGGCTGAAGTTCTCATCCTTTCGCATGCCACAACCATTCGGACGAAGTACCAAGCAATGCTGCACGTTGGGCCAGTCAGCCAGACCTGCGCGATCATCGATATCGATCGGGCGTACATCCGGACTGGCGACAGAGCCACTGTGGCATTCCGTTTCGTGCAGCGGCCTGAGTTCCTGGCTGTTGGCGATCGGATACTGTTCAGAGAAGGACGAACCAAAGGTCTAGGTATCGTTAAGCAGGTTGGCTACGATCCAGCCAAACCTCTAAACCCTGAGGCGGCGAAGGAGCCAGAGAAGTTGGAGAGTGGTGGTAAGACCGCCGTGAAAGCGGGAGCATGAACAGACGAAGATTCAACGATTGTCGATGAAGGACGATGATATGCTGTAAGAAGAAATGACTTAAGTTCGAGAATATACATCATTAAATTGTCGCTCATTGTTTGATGACTTCCCTAGCCACTCGTCTTTCCGTTTCCTCGAGCAATGCTAGCATCGAGCTACGACGATCGCGACCTCCGGGTCCGTTCAAAACGACCTTGTACTCCTGGTCATGTCGTCAGAATGTCGTTGGCAGACTCTTGTGCGATTGCGTGTCTTACGGTATGTACACTGGCAGATTTGGGGTCGCTGGCAACGATGCTTGTGTAGTGTATCAAGCCGCTCGCGCTCTGGCCCGAGACCATCTTTAGGTCCTTTTCACGGTTGAAGACGACTTGGGCGTTCGCTGTGACAGCGCATGATCAGCCACATGTGGCGGGAGTCTAAAAGTGGTATTGGTTGGTACCCAGAATGAGCGCGGTGATGTCGCTCAATGTCACAACCTGTTGTACATCGGTGAAGGCTGGTTTTGTTGCCATGCCGTTATCGTTACAATGATATTGGTATACTTCAAGCTCAAGAATAAGTCGACGTTGATCTAGGGCTGGCCAACTTTTTGAGTTATACCAACGCCACTCCCGGCAGTCTTCGGGCCGCACCTCGCGCTGAGACTTTCTGAGATTCTTGGAGAGCTTCCTTTTCCATCGACGTGAGCATATTCCAGGAAATCAGCTGTCGTTCTCGAATCATCCTACCTAATTTCTCCCTCGAAGTAACATACCGCGATCATGGTCCAACTCGAAGAAGTCGAAGATGACGAGCTGAATCAGTCGCAACCTGGCCCAACCAAAGAGGAGGAAGACGAATGGGATACCGACACTGGTACAACATCCGGCATGAAACCGCTCTACATCCATCGCTAATATGCATCCAGAATCAGACATCTCCGAAGTAGACGACGCAGACGACCTCGACGAGACCCTTCTCGACCGGATAGTAGCCCTCAAAGACATCGTCCCCCCAACCTACCGCAAGCAGCTCTCGAACGCGACAGAGAAAGGATACAGCTGGGCATCGAGTGCGCTGAGTCTGAGTGGGAAGACGCTGTGGGTTGTGAGCACGAGCGCGCTGTTGTTGGGTGTGCCGTGGGCGCTGGCATTTAGCGAGGAGCAGCAGGTTCAGGAGATGGAGAGGGAGATGCGAATGCAGCAAAGCGCGAACGAGGTATGTGATGATGGCAGACATGAGTTTTGTGGAAATATGCGTGCTAACGATGATGGTATAGCTGCTCACGCAAGGCTCCGGGCAGACCAATGCGAAACCAGCGATCTGAGCGTTGCGAACGCCTATGTAGAATATGGACTTCAGCACACGATACTCAGCGGTGCTCCGTGTATTATACTCTTCTCTCTGCCTCGAGTATACTCGTTCAGCGGCCCTCGGTCTTTTGTTCAAGTCTTGTACCTATGCACGGCTCCCTGATAGCGATATGAGTGAGTTCTGCGTAGGTATTCTGGACATGCTCATGTGCGCATCCGGCGAAACAAAGTCACACACTCGTACCGGCACGATCGGTTGCAATGGTTTTGTGCCACCAATTCAGAATAGAAGGATGGATGATCTCGTGACTTGTTGTTTTATGTTGTTTTGTGTTGTTTTGTGTTGTTTTGTGTTGTTTTATGTTGTGAATCTCGTTGATCAGCTCTGAACTTGTATTACCTGAAATGTAGTGTTTATGCCTTATTATCCCGTCTTTCACTCATAATAAGTCCCATCAAAAACTATATTTCGTTCAGTGTGCATTCAGGTACTCTGCACCTGCTAACTGTAGATCACTTCTATACTACGATCACTCTGAGGTAGGAGTGGGTGGCAAGGCGGCCACGGCGTCGTGGCAAACTTCCTACCTCGCGGACTTTCTGTTCCTTTCCATCGATATCAGCGTCACTACAAGATGCCCACAGAGTGCTAACAGCCACCTCCAGGACTAGGAGCATCGCCGTGCTACTGAAACACTACTCTACCTTCGCCTGACACAGAAAATCATGGAAATTCAATTATATGTATATGATCTCACCAGAGGCATGGCTAGAGCCATGAGCCAGCAGTTCCTGGGAATACAACTTGACGCCGTCTACCACACAGCGCTCGTCTTTGGCAACGTAGAATACTTCTTCGGGAGTGGCGTGCAGACATGCTATCCAGGAGCGACACATCATGGCCAACCGATGGACAAGATCAGCATGGGAAAGACACATCTCCCTCTGGACACCATCCTCGAGTATCTGGAGAGCCTGAAGGAGGTCTACACCCCGGAAAGCTACGATCTCTTTGCTCATAACTGCAATAACTTCACCAACGACTTCGCGCAGTTTCTGGTTGGCAAGGGCATACCCGATCATATCACCAACCTACCCAAGCGGGTGCTGGACACGCCTTTCGGGCAGATGCTCAAGCCTCAGATCGATGCCAGCATGCGCTCGATGACGCAAGCACCAGTGCCGCAGAGGAATATACCAGCTGCTCATGTTACAAGTCAGTCTGCTTCGACGAACTCAGCTACTGCGACGGTTGCAAACGGCGACGGCGCTGGCCACTCCAGCCAACTGGGTAGTCTTATCAACGTCACGAGTCTGAACGTACTGGACAAACATCTCAGTACCGCCTCTAATACCGCGGCGACAATCTTCTTCACCTCATCTACCTGTGCTCCGTGCAAGCTTGCCTATCCCATGTTCGACCAACTCGCGGCCCAGCATCCACAGGCTCTGTTCGTCAAGGTCGACATCAATGCAGCACGAGATGTGGCCTCTAGCTACCAGATCAGGGCTACGCCAACATTCATGACGTTCTCGAGGGGCACGAAGCAAGATGAATGGTCTGGCGCAGATCCAAACCTACTGAGAACAAACGTCGAAAGCGTGATACAGCAGACCTTTCCTCCTCACCCGCATACTCTGCTCAAGCTGCCAACACTGCAATTTGGACCCATGAAGCCAGTCACGTATGCAAAGGTGCCGCCTCTCGAAAAGCTGATGGCGAAGCTTGGAACGACGAACAGCGACAGGGAGCTTGTTGCGTTGCGGTCTTTCACCGAGAAGCGCAACGTAAACGCACATGATGCTGCTCTTCCAGACCTACATTCGATCG
The DNA here is from genome assembly GCA_033117895.1 of Extremus antarcticus. Classification (NCBI taxonomy): domain Eukaryota; kingdom Fungi; phylum Ascomycota; class Dothideomycetes; order Mycosphaerellales; family Extremaceae; genus Extremus; species Extremus antarcticus. Next base: position 45,320 of record JAWDJX010000085.1, on the reverse strand, counting down.
GCCAATGTTTTCAACGCAAAGCGCTCTCTCTACCTCTTGAGGTCCGCTTTGCAGCTGTCGATCTTCTCCGCTGCGCCATGATCGATCCTAGGGTCAGCGGCTATTTCGCAGAAGAACAGGACTCGAGCACTATAATAGCCTTGATCAAGCACATCGAAGAAACAGAGAACTGCCCGCACAACCTACGACTCGTTACGATCCACCTCGCCTGCAACCTCTTCACTTCGCCACTGTTCATACATGAGATGTTGAAGAAAGGCAACTCGATGGCAACTCTTCTGACCCAAATGATCACATCGTCGTTGCTCGACGCTTCACATCCAACCACAAGAGTGGCAGCGGCATCCTTAGCCTTCAACATCTCGGTGGCCAACTATCGCATACGGCGGGAAGAGGGCAGAGAAGGACTCGACGAGGGTGTACAGGTCGAGCTCGCTGCCAGTCTAGTGGAGACACTGTCCAGCGAGGCCAGCAGTGAGGCGGTCAAAGCTCTGTTATTAGCTCTTGGATATCTGGTCTATTGTGCGCCAAAAGACGGCGAGCTGCTGGATTTGGTGAAGGCGCTTGATGCTAAGAGTGTTGTTGGTGCTTGTAAAGGACAAGAGGCGTTGGCGAAAGAGGCTGCCCTGCTGTTGTGAGGACACACGAAACAGCGGACCAGATCGCATTCGTGTTGTACCTGTAGGATAGCAGATAGATCACATAGACAAGACTTCGTTGGATACTAGACTTACTGTGCAGTAGCAGGACCACGAAGTTAGTGAACGTCTGACATCGGGCGGTGAGTAGCGCCGCTGCTTCCGCTGACTACACCGTCGATGTTCGTTTTCGTTCTCTCTGTCAGACATTCTGGAAGCGGCTGTGGAAGCGGCAGCGACGGACGTTCGTATTTGGCTTGTCGTGGAGAGATGTCGAAGGAGTTGGGGGCAGATACTGCCAAGGCGTGTGCGTCCCGATTAGGTTAGCCGGAAGGCCAAATTCTACTCAATCTGGACTTCACCTCAATCAAATATCGACGAGGACTCGGAGAAATTACCGACTTCTTGCCCTCCGCCTAAAATCTCGGTTCTCCCCGTATTGGCGCTGGCCATGGTTTGGCTTTGGCTCAATAGAACCATCTCATCTCTACGACCGTCAGGCCTCCGGAACTAAGGCCCAGGGCTATTGTCGACGATACACTCGGTTTCTAGAGAGCCTCCCAGAGATGTGAATACGCTTTGCCAATACCTCTACTTCAACATTAAAGCGTGTATGATGACTATTGCCACGCTGCATGATGACCTCAGCTTCCATCTCGCCGGATGATTGTCCACATGTGCTTCGCCTCCCGGCTCACGCGAGCTCGAGGCAGCGAATTCAGGAACAGCAGGTTTATATTTCACAGCTGTGGAAGTGACGACGAGCTACTGCAGTGGATCAAAGGAAGCTTTTCGTTTCTCGAGTTGCTGGAAGATTCATGGACCTGCCAAGAGGTACATTGCACATCCTTGCCATCAATCATGGTGATCTCGAGGTGGTGATCTGCTTTCTGGCTTGCGAGATCGGATCTCGCGCAACGCGGGTGACAAATTCGCAAACGTTGACAGCCGTTGTCAGCAAAGATACTGCGACTTGCTTCAAGCCCTGCATCACATTGTGTCATGCGACACCTGTCGACAGATGCATGTCGAGAGCGTCGCGTCTCTCACCGAAGCGGGTAGCAGGATTTCTCCCTCGGCGTGCACCGGATGCTCTAACAAGCTCGCTGCGATGCCGCATCAACCGATTCGCTACGGAGGTATTTGCAAGGTGACGCATTGCGAAAGCGTATTGTGCTTCAAGTTCGCGGTGAGGTGGGTAACGTTAGCGTTATTGTCGCTGCGGTGAAGGGTATCGCGGCCGGACACTGATCCGAATTTGATATAACACCAAACACTGTGCCATCACTGTCAAGATTTGACCGCTTCCTTGGATCTTGCAAGACGCCTCGACACGCTCGAGTCATCAGCCACGACAGCTGCCACTCTAAACCCCGGTCCTGGAGCTGCGCCCGCGGATGACCCGCTACCCATCTTTAGATCTCCCGGCTTGCCGATCTCCACGATCACGATCAATGAGATAACGGGTTGCCCTCTAGCTAGAGCCGGAACCTCGACTTTCGCATTGGGAAGCTCTTGTATCCTATTGTATAACACTCAGCAGGGTAAACCTCGCGCCGCGATTGGATCTTCGGCTCAGGGCAGGTTGGGCAGTAGGATTGGTGCACGGCTGAACGAAAGCGGTTCCAGAGACACTGCGGCTTGACAACGACCTTGATTGTTGTGCACCCGGGGCCTGGCTTGAAACGAGCGCCAGCTACCATATCTTTGGACCTGCATCTCTCGAAGACCTATTTTTGCGACGTGTCATTGTTCTGGTAATCTCCTTTGCAGTAAGTCACACAAAACTCCCTGTGCTTGCGCGCGTTTGAGCTGGCATGACGCCCTGTGTGACAGACATGCCTTGCCTGCAATATGGCGAGTCGCGTGCATGCATTGTCCTGCAAATGGGCAGCACAGGGACATGAGCTCATCGTTACTCAAAGTCGAAAGACAATCAAAACCTCAGCCATGTTTGCTGTTGATTTCCCTCGACCACATTTCTCGCAGACTTGCTCGAACATCTCCTTGATACAACAAGACTGATGTATCATGGCAGTTACCACTCGCTCATTCACCTGCCGCGGCCCTATATCATATAACCCTACAAGCGTAGCAGAAGATTCGGACCGACCTACCCAGCTCTTTCGACCACGCCGGCGTGGACAAGGCCGAGTACGCATCAGTCCAGTCACAGAGGCGGAGGTCAAGTCTGCACAGGCAAAGGCGGGAGGCAAATCTGCACAGGCAACAACACACGCTCTTGAGCGCTCTTTCGAGCGGCTATCGTTCAAACTGGCGGCCTCGCGAGATAACGCTAGGCGGTTTCTCAAGTCGGTCATCACCAATCCGACCAGTTCTACGGATCCTGAAACCGAGCGACCAAAGAAAACGAAGAGGAGATCTTGGTCTCCAGTGAAAAGGCGGGCTTCGGGAGATACAACAGCGAGCACAGCTGGGGGGGGGAGAAGCCGGCAACATGAGATCAGGCATTAGAGGCTCGATCAGCGGGCCTATGAGTGTACATCCGGCACGACCGAGGGTATCCACAGATGCGAGCAAGCTGTCTGTGCCTTCACGAGAATCACGCCCAAGCGTGAGTGTCGAGAGGGGCCAGTCTCCACGGCTTCGAGCGGGTTCGATCGTGGACAATGTAATACCGGCGTACAACCTGGACGAGGAAGAGCCAGTAGCTTCCGGAAATGGCGTGAGCATTGGAATCCACCTGGCAGAACCTGTACTGTTCTTGCAAGGATTCGAGAACACGGAGAGCTCACCTGGCAACACTGCAATGCTACGAGGTAGCTTGCATATCCGGGTCCAGAAGGGCGCAAAAATCAAGGCAGTTTCTCTCAAATTCAAGGGCAAATCGATAACGAAGTGGCCCGAGGGTATACCACCACGCAAGGTCGAGTTCGACGAGACAGACACGATCATGAGCCATACCTGGCCCTTCTTCAATGCACAATTCGAAAGCGCCGAGAAGGGAACCAATGCCGACCATATTCAACTCTTCAAGGGGCCCGATGGTGCGTCGACAACAGTCACGAGACTGGACGGGCTTGGTGGAATATCTCCAAACAGTTCGCAAGTCAATCTAAGCACAAAGGAAGCACGGAAGCTCGCACTCTCCGTCAACCAGTCTCGCAGCTTTGGCAAAGGTGAGACACCATCGGGTGGACCTGGTGTGGCGGCAAAGGGCTATCGAACGTTTCTGCCAGGAGACTACATCTACAACTTCGAGCTACCATTGGACAGCAGATTACCGGAAACCATCGACGTGGAACTTGGCTCAGTAAAGTACGAGTTAGAGGCTACTGTGGAACGATCAGGAGCCTTCCGCGCAAATCTGATGGGCAGCAAGGAGGTGACACTTATCCGAGCGCCTGCAGAAGGGTCACTTGAGCAAGTCGAGCCTATTGCAATCAGTCGAAACTGGGAAGATCAGCTGCATTACGACATTGTCATTTCTGGCAAAAGCTTTCCGCTGGGCAGCCAAGTACCCATCGCGTTCAAGCTGACACCTTTGGCCAAGGTGCAGTGCCACCGGATCAAGGTCATGGTCACGGAGAACATTGAATACTTCTGCTCGAACAAGCGAGTGCATCGCATGGAGCCTACCAGGAAGGTCCAGCTCTTCGAGAAGCGGGCAGATAGTGCACCGACAAGCGCGTTTCCTGGCAGTACAATGCGAGTCACAGCTGGCGGAGGCATACCGTATGATCTGCGAGCGAGGGCAGCCGCGGGCGAGGATGTGACGCCAGCTGATACCACCAATCTGCTGGGCAATCTCGATGGCGACACAATCGGGCCTACAGAGATGGAGTTTAACGTGCAACTGCCCAGCTGTCACACGATGCGGGAGAAGGATCGGAATCAACGGCTGCATTTTGATACAACCTACCAAAATATTCAGGTGCACCATTGGATCAAGGTAAGCAAACAAATGTGCTGGATCATGAACTCGAAGCAGTCTAATATGTCTCTAGATCGTTATGCGGCTATCAAAACCAGATGTAAACGACCCAAGCAAACGCAGGCACTTCGAGATTTCCATCGACTCGCCCTTCCACATCCTCTCATGCCGTGCCACCCAAGCCAATATCTCACTACCCGCCTACAGCTCACCAGAAGGCGCCAACGCCACTGGCTCACTCTTCGAATGCGGCTGTCCAGGCGCGGCGAGACGTCGAAACTCTCCAACCTCCTTCGTCCCAACCCTCAACTCACTCAACGCAGACCGCAACGGCGGTGCAGAACGTCTGCCCTCACCAACACTTCAATCACCCGGCCTAACCCGCCCCCCAACCGCCCACTTCGGCGGCCCGCAAGGCCCGCAACAAGCTTTCCAGCGGCCCATCCACCTTCTCCGAGCGCCCTCGTTCAACCCGCCCGCGTTTGAAGACAGCGATCCGCCTCCACCACTCATGACTCCACCGCCTCAATACGATGATATCGCATCTCCTACCAGCGGTCTGGCGGACTACTTCGTACGACTGAGCGATGCTTACGATGAAGACGATCCCAACCAAACTCATATCGCTGGACGTGTGAACGTGCCGCTCACGCCTGGTGGGCGGATACACCGGAGTATGGATGTGCCGAGGAGTCCGATTCAGTTGAACGAGGTGCCGTTTGGGAGGCTACGAGGATGATTCATGGCAAGAAAAGGAGGACGATCGTGACGACGAAGGGGGTTGACATCTTAGCGAATTTGAGCGTTCTCGCGATGCACATCTATTTGATGCGGTGTTTGGAGTACTTCAATGGGCATAGGGCAACATATGGGGTCACAATGATATCCGGGAAAGGGAAACGATGGAGATATTGGTTGCACATAATTTCTATATATCTAGCATACTGCACATACGCGACTGAATCTTGATCATCAAGTGATTCCAGCCCTCTATCACGAACCAGAGCATTTCAACTCGTCAAATTCTTCTCCCTCCTAACCCCATTCATCCCCACCCCCTCCCTAACCCTATCCTCCCGCATCACCACCGCCTTCGGCAAATCCACCCCCACCCCACAAAGCACAAATGGCGCCCACTTCCACCTAAAAGGATTTATGAGGATCACAAAAACGAACCAATACAACAGCTCCGCGTACGTGAAGAACTCGAACGCTCCTCCAGGAGCCCGCTGTTTGATCCACCGCGTCATATCGATCCACAACTTCATCAACCGCTCGTTAGGCCGCGCGACCGGGTCCACGAGGAACATTAGGAGGAAGCGGGTGTAGATGCCGATGTGGTAGTTGCCGACTGTGCCGATGGCGTTGACGTAGGTGCAGTTGTTTGCGCAGACGTCCATGTGTTTGGGGGGGAAAGTTTGGAGGTACCAGTTTGGGGGCTCGTACTGCTCTTCAAAACAGTCATCCGGGAGGAAGGCTAGTGAGGGGCGCTCGTAGCCGGTCGCGAGGATGCAGAGGTCGCCTTCGATCAGCTCCTCGCGACCGGGGCCGTTCTTGGGCACGCCTTGTGAGCGGTGGTTGAAGAGGATTCCTTTCCCGTCGGGGGAGAAGCGTTTGATGTCGCCGCGAAGCCAGGTCGCCTGCCCGGAGCGGATCTGGTTGAAGACGGCGTTGTTGACCATGGGGGTTTCGGTGAAGAGGCCTTTGCCGCTTCCTTTTGGGGGCGAGAGGTCGGAGAGATCGCGGTAGAAGAAGAGGCGAAGGAGGGTCTCGGGGATCCAGGAGAGGGGGGTCTCGGAGCCGAAGATGTTTAGGGAGAGGAGGATGTCGATGATCGGGTTGCGGGGGATGATCCATTTCTCGCTGCGGGCGAGGATGTAGGTCTTGGAGGCGCCGGAGTGCTCGACGAACTCGAGGGCTTCGATTGCGGAGGCGCCGCCTCCGATGACGAGGACTTTCTTGCCCTTCGCATCAACGCCGTCGAGCTTGGAGGAGTGGACGATCTGCCCTTCGAAGTTCTCTTGGCCGGGCATATTGGGTGTTTTTGGGTCGCCGCAGGTGCCTATGCAAGCTATAACACCATCGAATCTGCCATTGCTCTCGTTGTTGATGATCCAGCGGTTCTGCTTGTCTTTGTATATCTTCTCCACCTTCGTATTGAACAACGTCTTCGAGTCCAAACCGTACTTCTTCCACAGCTTCGAGATCGCCGAGACAATCTCCTGTCTGTTGGGATAGCCTCCCGACCACTTCACGCTGGGGTGGAAGCGGTACATGACCGAGTGGATCTGTAGTCCGGAAGTGTTGTTGACTTTTGCCCTGCAGACAAATGGGCAAAAGGGTCAGCGAATGTCCTTGACAAGGTAGGGTTTCGCCTATGGGTTTGGTACCATATCCCGCCGAGAGCATCTTCACTGCCTGCTTCGAAGATAGTGACATCGAATCCATGGCCGACGCAGTGGGAGGCAGACGATACGCCGGTTAAGCCAGCGCCGATGATGGCTATCTTTGGGCGTCCGAGGTTCGCATTCGGGGGTGGAGGAGTGGGAGATAGGAGAATATCGAGGAAGTATTGGAAGAGACGGTAGATGAGGACGAAGGGGAGGTTGATGAGGTGGCTAATGTCGTGCCTGATGCCCATGGTCGAGACGGTCAGCAGCAACAGTGGTTCTACTGGAGAGGAGAGAGGAGAGAGAATGGGATGAAGCAACACCTACGAATCATCAACGAAATGTGATGGAAGCCGCGATCGCCAATGAGGCTCCGCAAAAAAACCACGAGGTTGATGGAGTTGGTACGTCACTTCCGCGCGATCCGCATGTGATCGACAAGCATGTGAAAGCCGTTCCTGCATCAAACCAACCTCCGCGGGTCATCTACATGTAGTGAACACAAACTTCTCTACAGGCAAGTCCATCTCAAGACATCATCTCTTAGCCAGGCTCGCTTTCGTATATCGTTGCCGTGACCCTCAACACCACATTCAAGACCACCGACCACCAAGCAGACGAGACGAGACGAAACAATGGACGACCCCATCGCCGACATCCCTGAGGTTATCTACTCCCTCACCACCGCGACACCCTACACCCAACAACGAACTCTCGAACGATACTTCACGCCCACCGCCTCCTTCACTCACCCCTTCTGCGCCGTCACAGGCAACCGACAAGCCATATTGCGTATCTTCCAATGGTATAAGATTCTTAGCCCACACATCTCGATCCAGATAAACTCCATTGGTACCTACATCCTCCCAGCAGCACAAAAGGCTGATTCGAGTGCTGATGAGACTACAACAGCCTACGACGAAACCCACCTCCTCCTCTACGTCAACCTCTCCCAAACCTTCGCCATCTGGTTCATTCCCTTCCGTAGCCCCGTCACCCTAACCACGGTCCTGCAACTCGAGCGCGGCGCCAACTTAAATCTACCCGCCCCACCGCCAGGTGGCACTCGTCCTCCCTCCTCCACACCAAAATTCTACATCACATCCCAAAACGACCTCTACCAAGTCGACCAATTCGTCCGTTTCTTCGCTCCCTGGGGTGTCGGAACCACCCTCGTCGCCTTCTGGCATTGGATCGCGACCTTATTTTGTATCATAGGCGCGACGGTGCTGCAGCCGGTGCAGTGGGTTTTTGCTGAGGTGAGTCGGCCGGCAGCTGGAGGGATCAATGGTCAGGTAGAAGCTGGCAGGAGGGTTGTTGGGGAGATGATGGGACGGGAGAGGAAACCGGATGGAGTTGTTGAGAGATATGGGAGTAGGGATGGAACGAGCAACGGGGAGCACGGTGGTGTGGAACACAGAGGGGGCAAGAGGATAAGTGAGTATTTGGATGATCTTGAGGAAACTGGTAAGCATCGTTGATTGTGCTGGAGCTTGGATATATATGGCAAGATATCTTACATCTAGCCAAAACTAATGCCTCATCATCTAATCAAAGTCAAAATCAAACTCATCATTACCATTACTATTCCCCTCCCCATCAGCATTCCCACCAGTGAAATTGCCATCCCCGAAATCCGTGAAGTCCATGAAATCGTCCAGATCCACTCCCCCGCCCCCCTCTTGCTCGCCCGTGCCTTCGTTTGCTCCGGGCAAGTCGGTCGCAAACAACGCCTCAAAATCCGGCTCGCCAACCCCACTCCCGCCTGGCTGCGTATTTGCATAGTCCTGCAGCCCTGGCAGGAGCGCTGAGAGGGAGTTGTCGTTGTCTGTAGCGTTGTTGTCTCCATCGTTTGTGAACGAGCCGAAGTCAAAGTCGTCGTTGTGGGATGTGGAGTCGAGGGTGAAGTCGTTGACCGCTCCGCCGTTGGCCGCTCCGTCGTTGGCCCCTCTTTCGTTGGTTCCGGTGTTGGCGCCTCCGTCGTTAGCGCCTCCTTCGTGGGCTCCTCCGGCGGAGACAGGCTCAGCGGAGATTGGGCCACCGAAGAGGGAGTCGAGGTCGGCGGCGTTGCTGAAGGTGGCGGTGTCGAGGTCTTTGTCCTCTGCGGTAGGTTGATCTGTCTCCTGGGCGGGAACTGAGGGTGCTGGTTTGGTGTCGATTTGCAGTGGAAGTTCTGAGGGTTTCTCGTCTGGGTGGGCTGGCTCAGCTGGAGGGGTTGGCGGGTTTGGCGGCTTTGAATCGGCGGTGCTTTCTTTGTTGGGCGGTTCGTCGATGATGATGGGTTCTGGAGCTTCCGGTGCCAGTGATGCCTCGAGTTCGGCTAGAACGTCCGGCTGGGCATCTGTCATGGAGATGTCTTCTGTTGATGATGGTTCTTTCAGCTCCTTCGGCTGCTCGGACTCCTTCGGTGGGTCTGGCTGTTCTTCGACGAGCTTATCCGGCTCGACTGGAACTTCTGCGGAGGGAGTCTCTTGAGGCTGCGCCGGCTTCGGAACTCCATCACGCTGACGGAGAAGATTTAGATCACCGCGCATGACCCGCTGGGCCGTTTGCAGTTCATCCTCAAGCTGGTCCAAGGCATGGTGGAAACGGTCGATTGAGCCGGGTAAGATTTGCTTCAGTCTTGAGGCCTGTGCGACCGGAACAGCCTTGTCGTCTTTGTTTGAAGCGGCAAGCAGTCTTCCGGTTTGTTCTAGTACACGGTTGAGCTCGTTTTGTAGCTGGTCAAGCACGGGATAAGTTTGAGAGTTGGTGGATGTGGCCATAGTTGTCTCGTGAGACGGTAAGGTGGTCTATATATCGTTCTACCAGGTAGTGATCGAGGCCTTCTGCTGGATGGGTGCCAATCTGTATTGCGGGAATCTATTGCGGTAGATTGGTAGGACGAGTGTTTTATGATCGTCTGAGGTCGCCGCTAGGGTCGTTTGAGGTTAAGCATTGGGTTCGGCCCGTTCTCGGACGCTAAAAGCACGCGATCTGCCCGAGGACGGGACGCGACTGCAAGTTATTGACAACACTCGATCACTTCACTCACATCATGGCGGAACCAGGCATGCTACCGATCGACCTGGGTCATGTGCCTGTAGTGCCCTCGCCTCTGAATCCGGCATCCCGTGCACCCTCGAAGACACCGGCTCCAGCTACGACACCAATCCATCGAGAGCAGCGAGAGAAGAAAGAGTCGCTGAAGAAGCGAGAGAGCGGTGTCAACGGAGCAGCAAGCACCGTCCTCGGAAAGCGAAAAGCCAATGTTGCTCATGCATACCCATCCCCGCAACGATTCAACATCCCTCCACCTCGAGCGCAGGACTTCGAACCTCCGAAGGAAGATATCATGATCGTACACGAGCCGCTGCCATTGGAGATGCCAGATAGCGAGAGACAGCTTTACAAGCCCATCGACCTGGCCGAGAATAAGCGTGGCTATCGCTACAGCAGAGCCATCGCAGATCCACTCTTCCCACATAAGCAGTATTACCGGACTACATCGCCTCCCCCGCATTACTCACGCCTGAGCTTTGAGGATGCCGACAAATGGATGCACTTCACCACCAACGCTCTTGTGACAACCAATGAGAAGGGATGGCGGATGGTACGATCAAATGTATGCGCGAGGGAGGGCACGCTCTACTACGAAATCAAAATCCACACAGGTGTATCCCCGGAAGGCCCCGACCCCTCCGCAAACGGCCCACAACCCCACGTCCGCTTCGGCTGGGCACGCCGCGAAGCACCTCTCGACTCACCCGTAGGCTTCGATGGCTATAGCTACGGCATCACAGACATCCGCTTCGAAACCATGCACCGCAGCCGCCCCGGCAAATTCTTCCAATCAACAAAGAAAAAGAACAAGTCTGCCAAAGCTGCCGCAGGAGCACCACCTCCCATCGTTCTGTCCCCCGAAGACCAACACGTAAAAGAAGGCGACGTAATCGGCCTCGAACTGCAGCTCCCTTCCCTCAACCTCCACCAAAAAGTCGTCAGCGGCGTCTACAACCCAGCCGTAGACCCGGGCGACGGTTTCGACGACACCTCCCTCACCCTCGAACCCGGCTCCGACATCCCGAATGTGATCCGCGATCGCATTCCGGTGCCGTATAAGGGCAACAGCTACTTCGAAGTCCTGGACCACGTCGCCACCAAGCCAATGGAAAGCTACGCCGACCGCATGACCAGTCTCAGCTCCTTACCAAACCAAATCAGTACCACCAACAAAGATGCCATCAAAGCCGCGCCCGGCCCGAACCACGAAACTCCATGCTTGCGAACGCTACCGCATAGCGCGTTTAGGGTGTACAAGAACGGCAAACTCATCGGTACCGCTTTCGAGAATCTTCTATCTTTCCTCCCGCCAGCCTCTGCGCCAAGCAAAACCATGGGCGCACGGGAAGGCTTCGACGACGGTCTCGTCGGCTACTTCCCCGCTATCTCCTGCTTCTGGGGCGGTATCGCTGAAGTCAACTTCGGTGACGGTCCTACTGGGTTTTGGGCGCCGCCTGCGCACCTCACAAACACTCGTACCACCGCGGCTTCTGCCGCTAGTGGTCCCGATGTGCAGATGCAAGACTCCATCGGCATCGATGCCTCAGGCGCCAAGAAAGGTTGGAACCCCGGCCGCCTGTGCCGCCCGGTGGGGGAGCGGTTCAAGGAGCAGGTGGCGGAGGATGTGGTGTGGGATCTTGTGGACGAGGTGGATTTCTTCATGCAGGATGGCGGGTTTGGGGGTAGGGTGGGTAGTGGGGTTGAGGGGGTGCCTGTGGAGGGAGCAGGGGGGAGGTTGATGGGGGAGGAGGATTGAGGTGTATCGGCAGCACGTCCGAGATATGGTTGTCAGTGGGCTGTAGGTCCAGCAAGCAAGCCGTGAGACTCGTGAGGACATGCTGAGTATACGCTGCTACCTCCGTGGAGTTTGCTGGTGCTGTCAGAGTCACCGCGTGGTCGATTGCCGATGTCGATAGAGCATACCATGAGGCCGCGATGACTTGAGAAGGCAAAGCTTGCTTGACGATCGAGAGGGACTCACATACGACTGACTCGCCTTCGGCGTTGACGAGTGGCTACTATAAAGATCGAGGAGACCGGCAACGCAATACAGCATTCTGCTTTCCAAACCTATCAGCATCTCCAGTTGAATCTCGTACCGCTACAACACTACTCTCAACATTTCCACCAAACATAACGTTTAGTAACTCCCGCTCGATCGACGTCGTCACCGTGTCCTCAAAGCGGGCCTCCAGCACTAGCAAAGACTCACAACGCGAGAGAAAGAAGCGACGCCAACCCGATTACCCCTCACCAACTTTACTACTTCCGCCATTACTCAGGGTGCCCGCGGAAATCCGCCTACTAATCTTCGACATCCTCCTCAAACGCCTCCAACAACGAGTCTACAACCGCCGCCCCAAAGACCGTGGCGTCCTCGCCCTCCGCTACCTCAACCGCCAAATCGGCGAGGAGACGTTTCCCTACCTCCTGCGCAAGTTCGACGTCGGCTGGCACCTCACCCAGTGCCGCAAGAACAACGACTTCGAGTACCTCACGTCCATCATCGCGGGGCGATGGGAGAAAATTCTGGAGTTTGAGACAGTGTCGGACTACGCGGTTGGGACGCATAATGTAGGGTGGGTTGGCCAGCGGGTGGTTGAGACGTCGCTCCCGGGGGGGACCGTGGATGCTACTGGATTAAGGGCAGCTTGGGATACCATCGGATGGCCTTTAGGCGAGCGGAAGGTGAGGTCGTTGACGATACTACAGGCGCAGAGGATTGGGTCGTTGGGGGTAACGGAACAGTTGCTTTTGTGGTTGGCCTTGCTTGCGTGTTATTTTCCTGAGTTGAGGGAGCTGCGGATGGCTTTTATGAGGGGAGGGCCTTTTATGGCGGATACGAGGGTGGAGAGGGAGTGGTATAAGATTGAGGGGGATGAGGTTAGGGAGTGGGATAGTGAGGTGGTTAGGTGGACTTTGCCAAGGATTACTTTTCGGGAGGTTGGGGGTGGATAGCTGCCGTGGACTGTTGTCGGTTTGCCATGATTGAGCCTGGAGCGGTTGCATCTGAGAACAGTATTTTTGATCCCTCTTTTGATTCTCCGCGGGCCCTGCTGATGCTGCCAGGCTTCGGTGTCCTGGTTTGCACACGCGCAAGGCTCATCCTACGGATTGTCACGATTTCGCCTGTGATCGTGAGGAGCAAACTATGCATGATTCTCGGGCTGCGCGCTTGACCTGAACGGAGGGGTCCACGAGACCGTGGTGGAGAGGAGGGCAAAGCCTACCCGGTCATCGAGAGCGACGCAAGCAATTGACTCGTTGTTTGCTACTGGCCGGGGTCTAGTATAAGACAGCATACTCGGCCACCGCTCTTCTTTGGGCCATCGACATCAAGACCGTTTACCAACTATTCGTTGCCCCATCAACAACAAGACGAGTTCCGGGACTGCATACTACTTGAACACCAGTCCAGCATTCTCAACCCAACCAAAGCGGAATACCTCTCCAGTCATTGTCATGTCGTCGAAGGCGCTGCGTAACACTGGTGGCAGCTCACAAGGCAATGATAGAAAGCAACTTCAGCCCAGCACGACTCCGAAGGCCTCTGACTCGACCACACGTTCAAGACTGCTCGAGCTGCCCAAGGAGATTCGGTTAATGATATACGACATCATATTGGCGGATCTACTACAACGACAGCACCACTTCGAGAACAGGCGCTTCAACAACCGCAACCTCTCTGCCCTCCGCCGGTGCCTTACCGTCCGCTACGCCAACCGCCAGACTGCTGAGGAGACACTCCCGTACCTCCTACGCAAGTTCGACGTAGGCTATATCCTTACGATGTCCCGCACCGGAGACGAGGTCGGTCGTGTGGCAGAAATGCTCCGAGGTCGATGGGACCAGATTACCGAATTCGAGACTCTCTCCGAATGCGTCCTTAACCCCTGGAATATGACTTGGATCAAAAGACACGCGGTCAGAACCGGTTCGCCGACCACTCATATCGATGCTACGGGACTCCTAGGGCCGTGGGATTACATTGCGTGGCCTGTCGAACAGCGGATGGTGCGTTCGATCACCATCCTTCATACGGACAGCATTGCTACGTTCAACCAGACTCCGGATCTTCTTTTGTACTTGGCTTTGTTTACACATTACTTTCCGCTGTTAAAAGAGCTACGTCTCAGGCCGTCACGGCGAACGATGAATGTCGGGCATTATCTCATCGTGGGGAATGAGGTCAGGGACTGGAACACGAGGGAGGTGAAGTGGAGGTTGCCGACTGTCACTTTTCAGAATTGATGAGTACTTTGATCCTGTGCGAGGAGCAAGCTGGATATGGCAGCCAGAGCCCACTCATGCGCCTGACTCGTCTTAGGCTGACTGGGCAAACTCCAGTATAAAGCAATGGCTTCTCCTGCCCGTTTCTCTCTCCGGACTACTGAGCCTTGCAGGATATCACAGCACGTACTCAGAAAACTACTTATGATGTCATCCGCGCGAGAGGGCAACACCGAGGAGCAGCGCTTCACAGCTACCAAAGAAACCAACATCGGGAAGCCCAAAGGGACGCCGTTCCTTGAGATAACCAAAGACGTTCGGCTTCTTGTATACGATCTCGTGATCTCGGGCCAGCAGCGAAAATCCGCACATCCATGCCTAAAGCTACGCCGACCGGGCAACCACCACCATGCCACCGTCCTACGTCTCGTCAGCCGCCAAGTCGCGGAGGAAACCTTCCCGTACTTCTTCAGGATCCTTGACATCGGCAAGATGCTCACAATGTGCCAATACGGCAACCGTTTCGACCACTTCAGGCCTATCATCGCCGGTCGCTGGGACTGCATACTGCATCTTGAAGCCCATGCAGAGCACGTTCGCGACATCGGCAACGAAAGCTTCATGCTGAACCGTATCAAACGGATGCCTCTGGGCGGCGGTCCCGCCGACGTCAGTCTGCTTCGTGCTTTTTGGGACCGAATCGGGTGGCCTCTGGCGGAGCGGAAGGTGCACACACTAACTGTGTTTGACGCTCAACGTTTAGGTCGCAGCATGCCATACATCCTCCTGCAATTGGCGTTAATGGTGGCTTACTTTCCTCTGCTGGCGGAGCTACGGATGGTGCATGATCGAGCAGGCGTCCAAGTTACTGAGCGGTATCACATCGTGGGGCGAGAGGTAAGAGACTGGGCCACACAGGAGTGTAGGTGGGAGATGCCGGCGCTTAGTTTCCAGTGAGTGGTACGGGGTCGTCTTGGACGGCTTCCTTGGTGGTTTCTTACTACCTAGTGGTGGGATCTCATTTTATCTGTTTTCATTTGATTCTTATATCTCATCCACCCTTGCGCATTACTTCCCCAAGATGACGAAATTATGGATGGCTTATGTACGTGGAGGACCTTTCATGCCGGATTCTCGGGCCGTGGAGAACTATTTCAAGGACTGGATACGAACGATTTGAGATGGGCGATGCCGAGATCACCGTGAGTCGTTGTTAGAAGCAAACGAGTTACGGGATCGACTGAGAGCTGACTCTTGTTGTTCCAATGGCCAAGCTAGGTAGGTTATAAAGCAATCGGGATGCCGGGAACCACCCTCTCCAAGAATTTCGATCCACCCTTCGACCGTCCTTGCTGAACACCTACTCCAGCATACCATATCTCGACATTCAATCGTCAGACTTGGAGCCAGAGGAGACCATGACTTCGAAACAGACAGCAAAGTCCAGCAACTACAACGAGCCTCGAAGCGAGCCCGATCAACAGATCGTTTCGAAGCCAAGGGGCAAATACGGCTACCTTCAAGGGCCGTCATTCTTTCTCGAAATATCGACAGACATACGGTTACTTATCTATGATCTGGTACTCAAACAGCACAAGCGAAAGTCCGGTGTAAAGAAACTACGTCGAAGCACCGACGCCATCCGCTTTGTGAATCGACAAATCGCCGAAGAGACGTTCCCGTACCTGTTCGAGGTCCTTGATGTGGGCCGATTGCTGACAGGAGACGGTGACCATATGGATCGATTCGATGAGTTCAGAGGCCGTCATCGGAGATTCATGGGAGTGCATCCAGCGCCTCGAATCACACTCGGAGAATGTTGTCAGTATGCGGAATTACGTCTGGCTCTGGAGAACACCGTCAGGACCCCAGATACCGGGGCCGATCCAGTTGCCCGTGTCGACGCCCCTACGCTCCATGCGGCATGGGATGAGATTGGCTGGCCTCTGGAAAAGCGGAATGTTCAAACAATGACGGTATCTGGAGCCGAGAGGCTTGAGAGCTTCGGCGCTTTCAATGACATGTTGGTGTATCTGGCCCTGGTTACGGAGTACTTCCCGACTCTGAAGGAGCTGCGACTAGTGTATAGACGACTACGGGGTGACGAGTACGAGTACGATACTAATTGGTACCGCATTGTAGGTCGGGAGGTCCAGGACTGGGACACAGCTGAGTGTAAGTGGTTGATGCCGACTGTCAGCTTCCATCAAGGACAGATCGAAGACTCAGTAAGGACTCGTACTCGTACGGTATTGAGCCGAGCCACGAGTTATCACGGAAGTGGGTCAAGTGAGGATTCTGATTGATGTTTTGGTGTTGCTCGGAGGGCTGTTGGCTAATTTCTAGATCAGCCAACGGTGGCTGTAGTGCTAAGTACCAGTCCTATTTCTATCTATCCAGAACTCCTTCTCTGTTTCCGCGTTCCGTGAGATCGTCGTATTGTGAGGGCAGAACGGGCCTCTCGCTGCCAGCGTTCAAGTATGTGTCGCTAACGAGTGACAGACCCTCCGAGACGTCTATAAGTCTGTCATGATCTTGCAGTCACGTTCGAGTAGAGCACGATATTTCTTGCCGGGGCAATCGGAAGACTCCAGAAGCAACCTGCTTCCAACAAACAAAGAGCAAAGAGCGACTCGCATGATGACCTGTCGCAAACACAATTTCAGTTATGACGCTCGATTGCTTGCGAGGGTCGAGTACAAAGGAACGAAGATCTCTAGTCACCCTCTGATTTCAATCATTACCTCGATTTCAGAGGTACCAAATTTGCTGGCGATCATATTACCACAAATGCAACCAGCTTA
Organism: Extremus antarcticus; assembly: GCA_033117895.1. NCBI lineage: Eukaryota > Fungi > Ascomycota > Dothideomycetes > Mycosphaerellales > Extremaceae > Extremus > Extremus antarcticus. The sequence goes on along the minus strand of JAWDJX010000085.1, from coordinate 28,321 downwards.
TTTCCAGGTACTACCGACCGAAATACTACAGCGAGACCCGCATCGAAACGCAGTACGACGTCGCTATGGCCACTCAAGAATCAACACAGGCTACACAGCAGCCCAGCACTGGTACTCCTCCTGCTTCGAAGCCGAAGCGAGGCGAGCTCAAAGGGCCGGACTATCTACTCGAGATTCCTGAGGAAATTCGAATCTTCGTTTACGGTTACATTCTAGCAGTTCGAAAGCGGAGGGCACGTTATAACAAACACAGCCGTCATCAAACCCATCAATGAGCGTGGCCCGCTTGCCATCCGATCCGTCCATACTCAAATTGCCGACGAAACCTTCGAATGTTTATTTCGTACACTTTGGCTGGACCAGATCCTACTAGATACCGGCGATATCAGCGAGGACGCTCAATCTCTCAGCACCGTTGTCAGAGGTCGATGGGATGTCATCCAGCACCTTCAAATCAGTCCTGCGATAATCCTCAGCCGTGCAAATTCGAGGTTCATCGACGACAACACAAGCACGATCAAGCGAGGACCCGTAGACGCCACGAGACTCCGTCAGAAGATGGAGCAGATTGGCTGGTCTCTGGAGGATCTGAAGGTGCAGACTGTTTCCGTGATCGGCTACGAAGAATTGCTCGGCATGGGTGCAATTCCTGATTTACTGCGATATCTGGCGTTCTTCCCCTTGTTGACAGAGCTACGTGCCGTATGTTACCCACAAAAGGCCAGAGGGAATGGACTAGGTTCGCCCGTATGGGCTACTCACAGATTGCGCTATCCCATCGTAGACCGTGAGGTGAGGGATAAGAACACAGATCGGTGTAAGCGGACGATTCCTCAGGTTGACTTCGGGGAGGATCGAGAGGATCAAACGGTGCTGTCATCAGGGTTGAAGTGAGGGACGTACGCTGTACGATGTCGTGCAGGCTGCGGCTGTGATGGAGGCCACTGAGAGATAACTTGTTACTGTTGATTGGTATGTCATCCTGTTCTTCATATGCACTGTCAGCCTTATATTCAGCATCAGTGAATGCGTGAGTATCGGTTTTCCAAATGACAAACAGATGGTGGCTGATGAGAATCACACCCACACGAGACAGCAGCAAAGAAGGGACTCATACTCGATCGGATTGGCACAACATCGGAAGACTTATCGATGTTTGCCCTCGATCGGGCTCTGCTATAAAGTACGACTGCCGTGGCAGCCTGGGTGGTCCTCACCACTCTTATCATCATCATCCACATCTTCTCTTCACGATCCAAGCACTAGAACAGCCCAATTTACAATTTCTGCCGCGAGAACACCGAACCAATTCCATCGGTCAAGGCGAGGGATTGTCATGTCCTCGAAACGAACATCTTCCAAAGTAAGGGTTGATCCAAAGTCCCGAGGCACGAACAAGAGGCAGAAGCCGCTGTATCCAGTCTCAAATGCTACCAGTCCAAGCATCTCCGTACAATCCGCACACTTCTTCAAGCTCCCTCTAGAGCTCAGGCTTTCCGTATACGACATACTGTTGGCAGAGGTTCGGCCTGCAATGATGCGCCATCGATGGTACAAGCGGCGCGACGGTCAAGTCACCGCCATGCGCGACCCTCTCTGTCTCCGGTATGTCAACCACCAGATCGCCGATGACACACTCCAGTACCTGTTCCGTACCTTTGACCTCAGCTGGATCATCGCCGAATGCCGTCCAGGAGAAGCAGATGAGCTGAGCGTTGCTATTCGCGGACAATGGTCCTGCATTCACCATTTCAAGGCAGATGCCCGCTACATTCTCCAGGACCGCAGAAGGATGCCATTCCAACGCAATCAAGTCCAGAGGTTTACGGAAGCCAAACCGGACGCTTTTCGAATCCACTCGACCTTGGAGAGGTTCGACTAGTCCATCGAGGATCGACAGATCTACACACTAACGGTTCACGATGCTGAGAGGTTCTATGCTGGGGAAGACAGACTTTCCGGAGTAGAAACCAGGATCCAGGACTTCTTGGTCTATCTTGCTCTTTTCGCAGAGTACTTTCCATTGCTACGAGAGTTGCGGCTTCTATGCAATCTAGTCGACGAAGACGAAGACAAGTTCGAGAGTATCTCCGAGCGGTATTACATCGTAGGGAGTGAGGTAAGGGAGTGGTACACCCATCGACGGAAGTGGACGATGCCTTACGTTGGTCTGCATACAGGGGTTGGTATGGCATAGCTGTCCCAGATGGATTTAAGATTCGTATCATGCATCTTGAAAACCCCTTGCTATCTTGATTCGTTCTTGTCATCGTCTCTATAAGCCAATAGGTCTAACGATCATTGCTATTTGTCGCATGCCCTGTGGATCTACGATGGTGAAGTCAGACGATCTCGGTCAGTAGGAGTGAGTACCACACCAAGACTTACTGACTGGCCGCAAACGTGCAAAGACTCATCGCTGTTTGCTATCATCGGCCCTCCGTTCTATATAAAGTACCAGTCTCTGTGCACGAGGCTGCCTTTGATACTGTGATCCAACTATCAACAGCTTCTCCCAACGATTCTGAGACACAACACTCCCCGTCAATTCTTCACTATAGAGTATAACATTCAACTAGAGCGATTCTCTAGCATGTCTTCGAAAAGGACATCATCTAAATCAAGGGACGGTGCAGAGTCGCAAGGCCTTAGCAAAAGGCAGAAGCAACCAGATACAATTTCTGCAAAGAAGAAGTTAGGTAAGCTCAATGGCCCGGCATACCTCCTCGAGCTGCCCATAGATGTGCGGTTATGCATCTACGATCTGGTCCTGGCGAAGGTAAGGTGTATGTCCATACTTTGCCAGTGGTATCCGCCTTGGCCTCCATCTGAGCCTACTGACCCTCTCGGAATCCGTCTTGTCAATCACCAAATAGCGGAAGATACCCTCCACTACTTGTTCATCAGCCACAACATCCCCATCCACTTTTGGCTTTCTGTCACTCACAGGGTATCCGGACAGCCCTCCAGACTTCCAAAACTCTGTCCAAGCCAAATGGCTATGAAACGCAAGCGGGCGGCACCTCAGCGTAGTACTGGCGACAACTCGCAGATCGAGCGCAGCAGTCAAGACCATTTTCCCGTATCTCTATCGGTCACCAAGCCCCACAAGAAACCAGGCAAGCTCGTCGGACCAGCATACTTCCTCGAAATACCCACAGAGATTAGGCTGGAGGTATACAGTATCGTGCTAGCGAATGTGAGACCTTTCTCATCATATCGTCATCCCGGTACGAGGCTCAACCAGCACTCTTCGCTTAGACTTCGCCATGTCAGCCGCCAGATTGCGGAAGAAACCATCCAATTCCTGTTCCGAGTCTTCGATGTCGGCTGGCTACTCAACATGGATCAACCCTATCGTAGTTGTGATCTGAAAACTGCGATCAGGGGCCAGTGATCCTCCATTCAGCATTTCCAGACGGACGCAGAACACATACTGGCCGACAGGTGTTTTTCCACTCACTACGATGGTCGATGGGAAACTTCTCCAGCAACGGTCGAACAATGCCACGCGGACGCAGTCCGTACACGCATAGCCTGGGAGAAGCTGGAATGGTTGCCGGAAGATCGACAAGTCCGAACCCTAACGATCCATCGGGCCGAGCACTTCTTTGACGAGGTGGACAGAGACGCAAAGATGGACAGCGACCGAACTGGAGAGTTTCTGGTATACCTGGCGTTATTCGCAGAGTACTTCCCATTACTGAGAGATCTACGTTTGGTGTGTGATTGAGACGGCGGTGGGGAGTACAGCGGTCGTTATCGTATCGTAGACATGGAGGCGAGAGAGTGGTACACGGACGAGTGCAAGTGGATGCTGCCCCAAATCGAGTTCACCGGTGGTGATGTAGAATGGCTGGCGCAAAACGTGCCAAAGTGGGGTGTACGAGTGAGTCGGGAACATCCGTCCGAAAGGTTGCGACGGAATGCGATATCAGCCGCCCCATGTAGATGTTCTGGTTGATCTTATTATCTTTCTTCATCATTACTTGCTGTTGAGCAGTCCAACAACGAGCATCATCTACGAACGATTTACTCACCGCCCGTGTCTCATGCCTCACCCTGCTCATGAATGATCCCACGATTCAGCGTGATAGCCTCAAGAATCTTCGCCGCCCCCTTCTCCACCAGTAACCTCGACGCTTCCCACCCGAACTGCTCCGCATCCTGCCTACTGCTCACCAGCTTTCGTGTCTCCACCTCCGCCGTTTCTTGCCCATCAAGACTCACGACGATCGCCCGCATGATCATCTCGTCTGCTAGCATCTCCCCGCCCTCGGTCGTCGTTGAGCTGCTCTCCGGACTGCTGACGGCGACACCAGAAAGTTTATGGTAGTCCTCAGCAGGCTTGATACCGATTCCGCTGCTTTCGGGCGCAAAGCTTCGTTTCGACACCCACTCAGTCTCGATGCCAATCGGGACCGAACAGCCTCCTTCCAAGGTCCGCATGACACTGCGCTCTGCTAGTGCTTGTCGCATGGTCCGCTCGCAGCCGATCTTACTCAAAAGATCCTTTACTCTCTGATCATCCTTCCTCGTCTCGATGCCCAGCGCACCTTGACCAACTGCATGAAGCATGCCGCCATTCTCCTTGGAAAGGTAGGTCGTGATTCTCCTCTCCATACCCAGTCGTGCTAGCCCAGCAGCTGCAAGGATAATAGCGCTGTACTCAGACTCCGGGTTGTCGAGCTTTGCAAGTCGGGTTCCGATGTTGCCGCGTACATCCGCAAACTTGAGATGAGAGTAGTGCTGCTTGAGTTGCGCTATCCGGCGGAGGCTTGATGTGCCAACAACGGAACCCTCCGGGAGTTCATACAACGAACGGTACTTGTCCGCAAGTGAAGGCTTAATCACCAGAGCATCGCGTGGGTCGTTTCTCTTTGTCACACATCCAAGTTCCAGGTCGTGTGGTAGTTGTGTCGGCATGTCCTTTAAGCTGTGCACGATCAAGTCCAGTTCACCACTTTGGAGGAGGACTTCGAGTTCCTGAGTCCAGAGGGCCTTTTCGTTGAACTTGTGCAGAGCGGTTGCTTGGTTGTTGTCGCCAGTCGTAGTCATGGCCACTATTTCGTAGTGGTAATCCGGCCATGCTTTCTTCAATGCGTTCACGACTTCGTTCGTCTGGACTTTGGCCAGAAGAGATGCTCGCGTGCCTATCTTGAAAGTTTGCGTTGATGTCTTCGACTCGGAGTCAATTGCCGTGGTGGGTTGACCCTGTACATCCGGTGTCGCGGCCATTGCGACTGTATACAGGTTTCACTGGAGTTCAAACATTGTGGTCGAATTTCGCCCAGACTTGTCATGGATTTAAGCTCATAGAGTTGCGGCTGGACGGGCGAGCGGGTGCGTCCGGCACAAGCCTGACCAATGAGCGACGATCACGCGACAACAGGACGATTGTGAAACCGATTACAGGCGCTGTCTCGTGTTGCAGCCCAGCCCGATCTCACATTTCTCGCACACCACCAAGACATGTTGCTGCTGGACACTACATGTCTTCTCCATTTCCTTTGAAACAAACATCAGCTGGCTGAGACTCGACCACAGACGCAACCTTTGTTCAAAACAACCCCCTTTGTTCACCACTGCCATATCTAGACCACACACCAGCCGCCAACATGTCAGGACAACCATCCCTTCAAGTCAGCGGCCTACCAACAATGGGTACCGAAGAAGGAGCAGCGACCGCCTCGCCTGCTCGCGGTGCAGAAATGCGCAACTTCCTCCAAGCCCGCCTACAGAAGAACCGCGCCCCACCACTCGTACACAGCTGGGACTTTTGGCACGACAGGCAGGATCGATCACACGCCCCTCAAATGAACGGCAGCAACAGCAACGAAGCAGACGGTTCATACGAAGACAGACTCGAAGTCCTAGCAAATGTAGACGACGTCCGCAAATTCTGGAACGTCTTCAACAACTTCGACATCAGCCGGCTCCCCCTCCGCGACAGCGTGCACCTCTTCCACAAAGGCGTGAAACCAGTATGGGAAGACCCTCGAAACTCTCGTGGCGGGGCGTGGACGTTTCGGGTCCCCAAAACGCAGGCAGTGGAGTTCTGGCGGGACGTGTGTATGATGGCGATTGGCGAGCAGTTGCAGAATGCTGTGGAGAGCGAGCGGACGACTTTTAGAGATGATATATGCGGGATTACGCTGGGGGTGCGGTTTAATAGCATGTTGGTGCAGATTTGGAATCGGGATGGAGAGCATCAGGAGGGTGTGGATGGGATATTGCGGACGGTGCTGGAGAATTTGAGTACGGAGCTGAAGCCGAGGGAGGGGAGTTATTATTATAAGAAGCATAGTGAGCATGCCGGGTTTTCTGCTTCGCCGGCTGGCGCTGAGAAGGATTCGAGGCCGCCGTCGGCTACTTCGGCGAACAATCAGGGCAGCAGTATGCCGAGCGAGCAGGGGATGCAGTCGCTTAATGCGATTCTGGATCAGAAGACTTGAGGACTGGGATGGAATACCTGGGCAATGTTCACGATGTTGAGGAATCTACGGCACTACGGGCATCTGATGGAGTTCTGGCCAATTCATGTTATGGTTGTATTGATACCCGATGTGTTAGCCTACGGAATGACGGGCTTAAGGTAGAACTAGGAACTTCGGATGTGCCCAGATGTCCGACACAGCAAGTTCGTGACATACAGTATTATCCTAAACGCTATGCCAATCATCAGCTCTACGAGATTGTGACACCAAAGAGCCTGTAAGCTCTCTCAAAGTCCTCCATACCTCCTTCACTCTTCTCACACTCCAGCTCCCCCTGCACCCCATACTCCATCAAACAACACTCAAACGGCAGATTCGAAATCGCCTCCTCCCCCCCCTTCTCTTCAAGATTGCCCCACAGCTGGAAAAGCTTCTCCCGCAACTTCGCCAGCAACCTCTTATCGTTCCGCAAATCGACCGGATCCGGCAAGTCGTTGCCGAAAAGATACTGCGCCTCTGCGTGCTCGACGTTGACCCATAGCTGCTCGCCCGGGCCATCAGATTTACTGGCGCATTCCAAACGGAGCGAGAAGGACCACTGATACCTAGGAGAGGAGTCGTAGTCGATCAGCATGGACTCGTCTTGAGAGGGATTGCTGGTGCTGGCGGAGGCTGGTTGGGCAAAGTCTTCCAGCTGTCTAGGAACGAAGTCGATGATGCGTGCTCGGGCGCGGTATTTGACGTTGATGAAAGGGAGTTTGTAGCTGGCGCCGTCGGGTGAGACGTTGGAGTGTCGCTCGTCCTCCTCGTCCAGTATCTCGCTGATGGATTTGATACGCACTTCTTCGTGCCCGCAGCGGACGTGAGGGTTGATGGCTACTTTACTTCGTTTCGCAGGCACATCATCATCAGCGTCGTCCGGCTTCTCCGAGCTGGTATTCGATTTCTCGGCTGCCTTCGCCGCTTTCGCTGCTTTTTCCTGTTTTTTCAGCTTCTTCCTCTTGGAATGCGTCATCCGTTCCTTGTTAGCCTCCTTCTCCACTGCGGCAGCTTTCGCACTTCGGGAGTCCCAGTAGCGCTTCTTCCGTTCCAGCAACGCTTGAATCTCAGGCGCGCTCTTGTCCCAGAACCGTCTGATCTGCACCTTATCAGGGTCCATGCTATCAGGCCACATGTCGCCTTCGAGTGCACCACGACCTGCACTGGTCTCCATCGCCTTCAACTTCACGTTCCGAAGCAGCAGAAAGTCTCCCTCGTTGACTTCTCTGTTCGCGAAGTCCGCATGTGGATTCTTCAAGTTGACTTTGAGCACTAAATGGCCGTACGGTCCTGGCCACTCTCGCTTCGATTGATCGTTGTTGTAGCCATACTTATCGCCGTCCCGTTCCGTGTCGGGGTCCGCCTCGGGTGGAGGACGGTGGAAGACTCCTTTGTTTTCGGTGTAGTCTGTTACGTACAGTTCACAAGTACCATAGTTGGTTGGGAAGTTCTTGACGACCTGCACGCAAATATCGGCAAAGTCATAGTGCCGTACCTCTGAGATCTCACGGAACTTTTGGCCAAAGGATGAGTTCCTGGCCTTTTTGGCCTGTGCTGACTGCAGGTCTTCTCCAGGACGCTTTCTCATTGCTGCAGGCTCGGCGGGAGCGTTGGCAGGTATCTTAAATGCAGTGTTAGTGTCCGTTGCCCAACGATTCTGGAGAAGACTCACGCCTATTTCCGGCAGAGAGTCCACCGTGGGACTTATCTCCTGCTTCAGAGCAATAACATACGCTTGTTCTTCAAGCGAATTGAACTTCTGCACATCCAGTGGCGCGCCAAGGCATGTAACTCGCTGCTTATCCCCCTGATACGCAATCTGGTAGCTCGGAGCAGGTATTGATGCGACAGGAAACACTAAGACTCCCGTCTGGTAGTTCGACAACGCCATCGGTCGGGCATCTCTGTACGTGAGCTTGATGTTACGTAGCAAGACCACATCGCCTTTGCTTTTCACCTGCGGCATGCTCTGCAGGTCGTTCTTGAAGTACCTGACGGTCAGTCCCTGGGAGCCATGAAGCGAGTCGCGTAGGCTGGCGTCTAGCAGTTTGAAGGTGAACATGTATGATCCGGTGGAGGTCATGATCGGCGCTTGGACATCGATAACGCTTCCAATAATGTTGATGAAGGAGTTTGGCGGTGAGCCATAAGCGGCCGCGAGCTTCATGAATGCTGGTGGTGGTTGCGCCATAATGGAGATGCTTCAATTATGCTGCCTTCGTTGGTATTCGTCGGGAATGCCGTATCCCGTGGTCCGCACCAGTCTTGCCTGGCAGTATTTGGCCACTTATAGAGAATGTGCTGGTAAACATGGTCCTGGGTCCGATTTACGCGCTACTGGAATCTCTTCGATTGGTCGTGGTGCTTGAGTGTTGGTGAGAATGAAGTTGAGTGTAAAGCGGTCGATATGCCATACTGAAGTCGCGTGAGCGCGACTGCCTTAATATCTCTTGGCGCGTCCCCTCGTTCTTGCCTTAGAACTTTATGACCACCAGCTTTCGTTTTTCGTGTGTAAGTTATACAAACACCGTCTGGATCACTTTGCTGGTTACTCGACAGTTTCCTTGCAAGCGTATCGAAGGAAACGTTCATCAACCGTCACGTGGCCGATAACAAAACGTCGTTTCCATGTGAATGCGGCGGACCCGCAATCGACAAGAACAAGCGCGGCGCTAAGCGAGAAAGACTGTTTTCCATCCGCAACGTCACTCCCTAAACTCCTCCACCACCCACCTGCACACACTCACAAACACTGCAGATACACGACAACGACTCAGTGTTTATCAAAGACCTCATTGATAAGACACTCGGGCCTTCAGTCTTCACCACACGACACAGCCGGCATCATGGCGGAGCGTTACATCCCCGAGCATCGCCGCACCAACTTCAAGGCGAAGAGCACATTCAAGCCAGATGAGCTGCGTCGGCGTCGCGAGGAGCAGCAAGTCGAGATCAGGAAGCAGAAGAGAGAGGAGAACCTTGCGAAGAGGCGTGGCATTGGCAACCGTGGGGATGGTGCGCCAGGCGCTTCCCTTGGTGCGGCACCGGATAGTGATGATGAGGGTGCCAACACCGAGACTCAGGTATGTTTCACGTGACTCGATCCCGGTCTGTCCAATGCAAAGCTGACATGATGTTTAGGTAGCGGAAGAGCTCCCTCTCATGGTGCAGGGCGTCTTCTCAGATAAGATCGACGACCAAATCCAAGCAACCACCAAATTCCGCAAGCTGCTGTCCAAGGAGCGCAACCCACCCATCGAGGCTGTCATCGAGACCGGCGTAGTTAGTCGCTTCGTCGAGTTCCTCCGCTCACCACACACACTCGTCCAATTCGAAGCTGCGTGGGCTCTCACAAACATCGCGTCTGGCTCGGCACAACAAACACAGGTCGTGATCGAAGCAGGAGCTGTGCCCATCTTCGTCGAGTTACTTTCCAGCCCCGAGCCGGATGTCAGAGAGCAAGCTGTGTGGGCTCTCGGCAACATTGCTGGTGACAGCCCTCACTGCAGAGACTTCGTCCTTGCATCAGGTGCGCTTGTGCCACTCGTACGTCTTCTTGGCGACAGCCGGAAGTTGAGCATGCTTCGCAACGCGACATGGACACTCAGCAACTTCTGTCGTGGCAAGACTCCGCAGCCAGATTGGAACACAATCGCACCGGCCCTTCCAGTACTCGCTAAGCTCGTCTACTCCCTGGACGACGAGGTTCTTATCGACGCCTGCTGGGCCATCTCCTACTTGTCGGACGGCTCCAACGATAAGATCCAGGCGGTCATCGAGGCCAACATCCCACGCCGGCTGGTGGAGCTGCTTATGCACGCCTCGACCTCCGTTCAAACACCGGCCCTTCGCTCGGTCGGCAATATCGTCACGGGTGATGACGTGCAGACACAGCTCATCATCAACTGCGGTGCACTCCCAGCGCTGCTTTCTCTCCTCAGCTCCCAGAAGGATGGCATTCGCAAGGAAGCGTGCTGGACAATCTCGAACATCACCGCCGGCAACAGCACACAGATCCAGTCCGTCGTCGATGCGAACATCATGCCACCGCTCATCCACCTACTCAGCCACGGAGACTTCAAGACCCGTAAGGAGGCGTGTTGGGCGATCTCTAACGCCACTTCTGGTGGTCTCCAGAAGCCAGATCAGATCCGCTTCCTCGTCAGCCAAGGAGCTATCCGTCCGTTGTGCGATCTCCTTACCTGCCCCGACAACAAGATCATCCAGGTCGCTCTTGACGGTCTCGAGAACATCCTCAAGGTGGGTGACATGGACAAGGAGGCTTCTGATGGCAGTGCTGAGCCACCGGTCAACCGCTATGCTCTGTTCATCGAGGACTGTGGTGGCATGGAGAAGATCCACGACTGCCAGAACAATAGCAACGAGGAGATCTACATGAAGGCGTACAGCATCATCGAGAAGTACTTCTCCGACGAGGAAGGCGACGCGGAAGTCAACGACCTGGCGCCTCAGCAAGGCACGGATGGCCAATTCGGCTTCGGCGCTCAGCAACAGCAGCAGAACTTCAACTTCGCCAATGGTGGAGGCGACATGGAGATGTAAGCAGTTGCATCAGCAGTCACAACGCTACACCCACAACGCCTCGTCCGCGATGAGAAGAGAAGGAAGAGGACGACCAGCGATAGCCACTCAACGCTTCGCGGTCATAAAGGTAAGTCAGCAGTATTTTCGGAAACGGCGCATGGCGTATGACGACGACGCGCCACACGTCCACGAGCACTGTGATCCCATCATACCCCTTCACAGTACGACACGAGCCCAGCACCGAACCCGCCCCGCCCAACAACAGCACTAGCGATCGAATGCAAGACTCATCCACCGCCACCATCACAACCACCCTATCATGAATCGACACTACTCGCACCAATTCCTTCGCCCTCGCCAACGAATCGAATGGCCCACGAATGATGCACACCCAACACAACCCGCACGCTCCCCAACATCGCCATGCTCCGCTGAAACACCATAGCTCTAGTTTGGTCGGCCGATCAAATTCAACGCCGGCTAAACCGCTCAGCTTCGCCACTTCTACCTTGCGAAAGTGACTACAACATCACTTGGAACCTTCTCTGCTTGTTCGACGAGGATGGGAGGGACTTCTGAAGCTTGCGCGGGATTTGGTGGGTTGAGCGTTGCTAGCTACGGTGTCCATGAAGCGTGCGCTTGTCGGGATAGAATTGGAATGCACAATATGTCCCCATGATGCTCTTAACTATTTTCCACCCCTTAGAAGGCCTCAATGATGACATTGATTCGACTTCCATTGTGGGTCAGTCAATTTGCACACCACACGCACAGTAATAGACGTACACATGTGCACTATTGCCGTATACGGATACCTACATTTTCATGCAGGCTGTCGTCACTGCAACTTTCCTTAGCCTCAAGTCTGGAGATCTGCAGGTACCCCAAGCTTCACTACACTCGACACGCGAGGAATAACCTCATTTGATACATACCACTGCCTTCGCTACAACCCTTCCACTCGTCCTTCTCCTCGCCACCACCAGCGCCATCATGGCGGACTTCACGGGCATGATGGTCTCCGTCACCCTCAAAAACCCCGAGAACCTCGTCCTAGAGGGCAAAGTGCTGCAGATTATTCCTGGGCAGACTCTTGCGCTCTCCAATGGTATGAACACACCTTAACCCTAACTCAACTCACTGTGAGCAAACAAGCAAGACTGATATAATTTGTAGTGGTGTTTCCGCAGAGTGGGGGCAAGGCAACGAGTTGGACGGTCAGGGGAGCGGATATTGCTGATATTCGGGTTGTTGATACGGGTGTGCGGCCTACCTCTTCGCCTCCGAGGGCGACGCCGACGACGGCGGCGGCGGCGGGAAGGAGTGAGGCTCCGACGTTGTCGGCGGGGCCGTTGCGGTCACATCCGCCTTCGAGAGCTGGGCCGCCTGCGAGTGTGGTGCCTGTGCGGACGGCGCACCGCCAACCTTCGGAGTTCGTGGACCCAGCTATACTGAGCTATGGACGGTCGCCGGCGCCTGTGAAGGGGGCTGGGAAGGAGAGTGCGGATGCCAGCAAGACTATGGCTGTACCTAAAGCTTCTTCTGCGGCTACACCTTCAGCTCTACCCACAGCTACCCCTACGTCCGCGACTGCGGCTACGCCGCCCACGCCGGTAAAGTCAATGCTAGCAAAGGCGGCAGAGAATCTACCGAGCAATAGCTCGCCGTTCAATGGTGAGGCGGGCAAGAGCAGTTCGTCGAGGAAACCGGAGCACGTTAGGGATACGAATAAGAACGTGGATAGCAGACAAGCTTCGACATCTCAGGTCATACCAGGAGATGGGACGCAAGAAGCAGGGCAGAACGACACGAACTCGAAAAAGAAAGTCCGCCGCGGCCAAAAGAAAAAGGGCACCGAACAGCCACCACCAGTCATGAACTTCGAAGTCTTCAGGAACGGCAACGACATGAGCGGCAGCGTGCGGAGAGGGAAGGGGTGGCGGCAGACTCCTCTGCTGCAGCCTTCGCCGCAAAGTGCCAACTCGCCGCAGCTCAGTGGTGGGAAAAAGAAGAGCAGACGGGAGATTGACCATGACAAGGAAGTGAGTCAGAACGGGTGGGCGACGGAGGACGTGACTGATATACAAGAGCTGGAGGAGTTTGATTTTGAGGCGAACCATCGGTTGTTTGATAAGAAGAGTGTGTTTGAGGGGTTGAGGATGGGGGATACTACTGCGGATGAGGATCGACTTGTGGGACATAACAAAGTTCCTGCCAGGCCTGGCACTTATGGTATGGGATTGATGGGCAAAGCGCTACCTTGTGTGGGAAACTTGCTGACCTTTTCTGTTCGTAGGTGGTAAGAATCTGCATCCCACGGAGAACGTTCTGAGTCCGTCGCTGGGCCCCAAGCTCAATGGCAATGGCAATGAGCTTGATAGCACCAGCGATGCGGATACGGAGCTGAACTTTGCTGCCAATGGAGGGAGATCTTCATCCCGACACTCAGCGACACGGACGACGACGAAGAAGCAGCCGAGCCGTCAGAACAGTAATCAGGTGGATCCAAAGCCGCATCCGCTATCTGCGTCCATGTCGTCCGATCGTGCCATGAGCCGTTCAAGGATATCACTACCAGGCCGAACTGGAAAGTCGATACCCTCCCTCACCACATCTCCAATGCCCGATCGCACACAGTCACCACATTCTGCCCTCTCCACCACCAGAACATACGCACCTTCAGCCCTCTCATCAAGAGTTAGAGAGTCCCACCTCGCCATCTACCCTTCCATGACTCCTTGTCCAGTGCTCCACCCAAGCGCACTCGAAACACTAGAGGCAGAAACTATCTCCCGCTACGGCCTGACCTCCAACGCCATAACCGAAAGCGCAGCTAGATGCATTGCAGAGACCGCTATGAGCGTCTTTCACTCCACATCGAGCAGTCGCCGCGGCTCGCGCGCCAACACACTTCGTGGGAGCTACAGCTCACACCTGCCCACCTCCCAGCCACCCACCTTCGCCGCCGCACCACCCGTCGTCGTCATCATCGCCGGCAACCACGCCATCGGCGCTCGCGCTGTAGCAGCAGCCCGCCACCTCGTCAGCCGCAAAACACAAATCATCCTCGCTGAAGCGCAGTACGAGTCCTCCGAAACGCAATCCCCAGAGATGAAAACCCAAACCGCCATCCTCAAACGAATGGCCAAGAGCGGCGCAGCCATCAAACGCGGTCCATGGAGACGGGCAACGAGTTATATCAAAAACCTCCCCTCTCCTCCGGCCGTAATCATCGACGCTTTACTCGCGGGCTCTACATACGAGAGTCTGCTCGACACGTCCAACACCGCGCACGGGACGGCGGCACAAAGCGAAGTGAAGGAAATGATTGAATGGGCCAACCGCAGCCGCGCCCCTGTTCTCTCAATCGGTTGTCCTTCGGGTGTGAGCGGGCTCGATGGCGAGACGACGGTGATGGAAGGGGAGCCGCTGGCGGTGAGGCCGGCGAAGGTGTTGTGTCTTGCTGCGCCTATGCAGGGAGTGCTTGATGCGTTGAAGGGGGGTGAGAGATGGGATGTTTCGCTAGGGGATGTGGGGGTAAACATTGCGCTGAGAGCTGAGGAGGCGGTTGCGTTTGGAGGACAGTGGGCTGTTGAGGTGAGGTTTTTGGAGGAGGATGGGGTAGGTGAGGTTTGAGGGAAGGGGATGGGAGCCGTGGTTTGAGCGTTTCGTTTGCTAAATGCGTGGGTGGAAGTGTGATACTGCATCGATTGTAGCGGACTTTGAGCGTTTTGCTAGACAGTTATACTTACCAGGCTGGTCAGGGTTGAAGCAACGATGGAAAGTTGAGTGTTGATTCATGTCACGCTGAACTGCAAATACGTATCGATCGTATCTGGTCACGCTGCGTGCCATCGTTCCAGCCTCGCCATCACAAAACTTCTGCCAATGACTCTGACGCATTGCTCGTATGCTCTGCCATTGGTACCGCTTTTCTCACCTTGAGTTCACAAACTCATACAACCCCCAAACCTCAACCCCTCTACATTCCCCACCATCCCAACCATCAAGCCTCAAACTCCAACCCCACAACCTTCCCCCCCCTAACCGCCATAGCGGCCCCCAACACCCTCCCATAACCCCTCGGCGCCGTCATCCTCACCACAGTCGGCTCCGTATAAACCTCCGGCAAATCGCCCACAAACTCCACCCTCCCCACCCCCTCAATCCTCCCCAAATCCCGCAGACACGTCGCCAGAGACTTATCCGGATAGATCTTCGTCGGAACCTTGACGAAATCCTTCTTTAACGCGTCGCGGAAATCGAGCCGGAAGGATTGCAAGTTGTGCGAGGTGACGAGGAGAGCGAGGAGACGCTCGATGGCGTAGATCCATTCCCAAGAATCTAGGCGGAGCGAGAGGTGGCGGATGGATTGGAAGGTGGGGCGGGAGATGAAGTTGAAGATGTCGGGGACGTCGGTTTGGAGTTTGATGAGGGTGGTGGAGGGGCAGGTGATGTGCAAGGTGCGGTTGTGCAGGAGGTAGGACGCTTCGCGATAGAGCTGCTTGTTGAGGAGGAAGATTGTGGGGGTGCTCATGGGCGGGTAGACGGTCTTGGTGTTCTTCTGCTTAGCCCACTTGGCGACGGCGCGGGAGAGGTGGGTGCTGGGGTCGGAGTAGGAGGCGCTGTAGCTGTAGATCTTGTTGCGGATTTCGCCGGGGAGGGCGAGGAAGTGCTTAGGCTTGGGGGTGGACTCCATCCGCCTCTTGAGCTCAGCGGCGTAAGGGGCGGGCAGGCCGAGGATGGTGACGTGGTCGACGCCGCGGATGGAGTTGAGGTGCTTGGTGGCGTCTTGGATGTGCTCGCGGTAGTCGCATTTGATGGGGGAGTACCAGCAGGTGAGGAAGTGCTCTTCTAGGGTTTCGTCGGTGAGGTCAATGGTGAGGTTCTTGAGCTTGTGGCCTTTGGCGAGGACGCGGGAGAGGTCGGTGATCAGGTCGAGGTGGCCGTGCCAGGAGTCGTATTCGATCAAACGCTTCAGAGCTGGGTGGCCGGAAGTGGTGATGGTGATGGAGTGGACGTTCTGGAGGATGCTCTCGGACATCACGTTGCTGATCTTGTGGTTGCGGAGGAGGCCGTGGTGGAAGTTGACGCTGCGCTTGGAGATCAAGCCAACGCATTCGTGGTAGATCTGGCGGCTGATGAGGAAGATGGAGTGGCAGTTCTTGTTAGTGGGGAGTGGGATGCCTAAGCCTCTGCGGGTCTTCATGGACTTGCAGACATGCTTGAAAGCGCGGTCGAAGTAGCGCTCGATGCTCTTGAGATCAATGCACTCCTCGTACACCATTGCACGAAGCTCAGGTGGCATGCCGAGGAAGTCGAAGGTCTGACGAATGCTGCGCTCTTGGTACCTCGTAAGGTTCTTGCGATCGCGGTTGAAGACCCATTCTGGGACTGGCCTGGAGAAGGTTTGCTGTCAAAATAATTAGTGAACCATCTCGCTGTACTGCTGCTGGGTACATACCATGATGGCGCTGCTGCTGTGTCAATGGCAATAGTAGCTAAGGCTGTTGAAGGGGATTGCTTAATGGATGAGGTTGGTGTTATGGAAAGGTAGACGAACGATCGAAGGTTGGAGGAACGATATGTAAAGAGCCGGCGCAAGGGAAAGGCCAATCAACTCACCTGTATATCGGCGTAGCACCCGCAGCTTAGCGTGTACTTAGAGTCCTACTAGCCCCGTTTCCTATTCACTTGGTGGTGATTCAGAGTGAGCTGGAGATGTCCCGGCTTGCACGGGAGAGCAGGGAGTCTGGCCGGGCAGAAGGCCTCCTCGGTGGGCATCTGCGGTGGTCATTACGAGCTGCGTACCAGTATAATTTGCGACTAGACATGGTGTAGTATGTGTTCAGCAGTAGAAGGAGGTGCCGCTGGCCAACCGTGGTCGCCGTGGTCGTCGTCGTTGCTTGGGTACTGGTACGCCATTGTGTTGACCTTCCCGAGTGTAGGATGTATACCAGCATGCATTGGCTTCACATCGGCCGCCAGAGACACGTGAGCTTCCTGCTCGCCGAATACGAATGACATTTCCCCTGCAGCAATGAGCTCGCTAGTGCCGCTAAGCTACGGGGTAGGTCAAGTGAGCTTGCTCGTGCCGTGAAGAGGTTCGGCTTCACATGTTCGTGGAATTGGAAGCTAAAGTGTGACAAGCAGGAGTCGTTTTCCACCAGCAGAGTCCCCTCCGCAGTTCGATCGGTCTCCGTGATAGCCACGATTACACCAAGGCTGTGTCGCCTATGCTGCTCTCTGTCCACTGAGACAGCCTGCTCGTCCACCCAGCTTGGCCGCCGACCATACCATTCAAGCGATGACGGAGAGGGAGTGAAAGTAACATCATATTGAGCACGTGGAGAATGGTATCAACGAGAGACGTGTACGAAAAGGTGGAAGGCACACCATATTGTGTCGTTTGGAGTAAGCAATGAGAAGCCCAAGTGCATACTTACGAGCCAGCAGCAAAGCACTGGGCGAACGATCAATGTGGCTTTCTCTTGCTCGTGAGGCTACAGAAGCCAACATTGAGAGGCGGAATCCGCTTCACTCTGAACTCAACAGTAAGGAATTGGGCTGAAGGCCACTGTCGACACGTCAACGAGCGATAGAGGCGTGGCGAACGGATCCTTGAGCCATGTCGATAACTACTCAGTGTCCAGAGAGTCTGCTCTATATCCAGCGGTAGCGAACGAGGCCTTCGAAGGACATTACGTGCCTGTGGAAACGGTAGTGCAGTAATGAGTACATAGAGCTTCGTGTACTCACGAAAACAGCTGCAAAGCTGTGAGCAAACCTCCGATTCATTCATTCTTGCTCCTGCAGCCACCACAGCGAGGCGGCATTGGCATCACCTTAAGCTGGACGATCTTCAAAAGACGAGATGAAATGGCTGAAGTTCAAGTTGAAGTTAAAGTTTGGAAGTTGCAGTGATGAACTGAAGTTGAAATTCATCCAAGTCAGAATTCCAACGTGATTGGCCCGGAGCGGGATCACGCTAGCGGAGGTGATTCGCCGGCAGTGAACGATGGTTCTGAGCAGTGGCGGTGGACTCCAGCTTCCTTCCAATATACCCCAATCCATTGTGATATCGAAGCAGCGCTCGATGCTACAAGAACGCCAATGACAGGGTCCGCCATTGGGGGACCCCTTCATCGGAAGCCTCATCAAATGCCGACAGCTCGTTCCCGACCTCATCCCTCAACCCCACCTCACGTCCCCGCACTGCGACACAATCACATGCCCATGAGCGACCCCCAAAAGCTAAGTGCCCAAGACGGAAGAACCATGGCTCGGTCGTTGGTGTTCCTCCTGCGACAGGGCACCGAACTCTACATGTAGGTAGCTCAAAGCTCCTGGTATACAGCTCTCATCTTCCATTACCTCCCGTCATATCATTGCAAGCAGCATATATAGCAAAATGTCCTCCAAGCATTTCCTAAACGATCCCTCCGCCCTCGTCCTCTCCGCCCTCAAGTCCATCACCCTCACCAACCCCACCACTGCCCTCGACCCCGACGACAAAATAATCTACCTCCGCCCCGATGCCGCAGAACCCCAAGTCGTAAGTACGCTCCTGAGCAGAACCCCTCGCTCTCAGACACTTGCTAACGAAAGACAGTCCATCATCTCAGGCGGCGGCTCCGGCCACGAACCCTCCTTCGCCGCCTTCGTCGGCCCCGGCCTCCTCTCCGGCGCCGTCGCAGGCACCATCTTCGCCTCCCCCGGCGCCGAACAAGTCCGACGCTGCATTTTAGAGCGCGTGGAGACGAGTAAAGGCGTCCTCGTCGTAGTCATGAACTACACAGGCGATGTCCTGAACTTCGGCATGGCGGTTGAGAAGGCCAAAGCGGCAGGGATGGAGGTCGAAATGGTTGTGATGGGCGATGATGCCGGCGTGGGACGGGAGCAAGGCGGGAAGGTGGGGAGACGGGGGATAGCGGGGACGGTGTTGGTGCATAAGATTGCGGGCGCTTTAGCCGCCCAGGGGGGAACTTTAGGGGAGGTGTTTAAGGTGGCGCAGACGGTGGCGGATAATACTGTGTCGATTGGGAGTTCGCTTTTGCATGTCCACGTGCCGGGGCGGGAGGTTGGGGAAGCAGAAGAACTCAAGCAAAACGAAGTCGAAATCGGCATGGGCATCCACAACGAACCCGGCTCCGAGAAATCGACCTCCGACCTCCCGGGCATCGTCAAGACGATGCTGAAATACATGCTCGACCAGTCCGACGCCGACCGCGCTTTCCTCAATATCAGCTCGTCTGACGAAACCGTCCTCCTAATCAACAACCTCGGCGGCGTAAGCGTGCTTGAACTAGGCGGAATCACAACCGAAATATCGCACCAGCTCCGGGAGACGTACGGGATCAAACCCGTCCGCATCATCACAGGGACCTTCATGACCTCCCTCAATGGCCTGGGGTTCAGCATCTCCATGCTCAAACTCCAACCCACGGGCACTTCTCACTCCATGCTTGACCTGCTCGACGCGCCCGCAGAAGCGTCCGGCTGGGGTGGCTCTGCCGCCATAAAATCTTCTACGTGGTCTAACCCACCCACGCAAACCCGTGAGAAAGGCTCAGGCGAGAGTTCGGAGAATAAAGCTTGCGGGATCACGCTCGATCCCGAGCTAGCGGACAAAGCATTAAGACATGCGCTGCAGAAGGTTGTAGAGGCAGAGCCGGATATCACGAGATACGACACCGTAGTTGGAGACGGTGACTGCGGGATCGGACTCAAGCGCGGTGCGGAAGGGATACTCAAACAGCTTGATAAGGGTAAAGAGCAGAAGGACGCTGCTCTGTTCCTCGACGGGATCATCAGCGTAGTCGAGAGCACTATGGATGGCACATCTGGCGCTCTCTACGCCATCTTTTTGAACTCGCTCGCGCATGGTCTACGCCAACAAGCTGGGTCGAGTACCCAGCAAGCGGATCCAGCTATCTGGGCCAAGGCGCTGAAGGTGGCGATGCAGAGTATGAGCAAGTACACCCCCGCTCAACCTGGGGATCGGACGCTGGTGGATGCGCTGGCGCCTTTTGTCGAGACGTTGGAGAAGAGCAAGAGTGTGGAGGAGGCGGCAAAAGCGGCTGATGAGGGGGCGAAAACGACGAAGGGGATGAAGGCTAGTTTGGGGAGGACGGTGTATGTGGGGGGCAAGGGGTTTGAGGAGGTGCCTGATCCGGGGGCGCATGGGCTGGCGGTTTTCTTTTCTGGGTTGGCGGAAGGTCTGAAATGAGGAATATGTAGTGAAAGTAGTAGGAGATGATGTGAAAGTCGTTGACAGGGTTGCATGTATGACATGCCATGTCATTTCCCAGATTCTCATGAAGACATTCTAAAGCCCATTTCGGATCGGTTGTGGGTGGTACGCCTCGCTTGCACGCTTCGTCAGATATCACTTCTGAGCATCCACTTCGCATTAGCTGGCCTGTGACTCCTCAGGAGCAAGACAAAGTCGTACCAGAAAGAATCCCCTCGATTTCCTTTCCCATTCTCATCCCATCACATCACAATCATGCTCCCCTCCTCCACATCGTATGCCCACTCAACTCAACAACACCAAAATCACACTATCCCCCCTCAAAAACATCTTACTAATAAACCGATCCTTATTCACCGGCCGCCCCTTCTCGCCATTCGCTTTCCTCGGCGTCTCGGTCCACATCTCCTTCACGTTCTCGAGCACCATGTTGCAGTGGCGGTCGAAGGCCTTGACGCGGGCGAGCAGTTTGCGGTTGTTGCGGCAGGAGATGAGGATCTGGGTGTGGTTGCGCACGGCGGTTTGGAGGAGGGAGAGGGGGCCGTTGGTGAACTCGTGGGTTTCGAGCAGGGTGAGCTCGTATTCGGTCAGTTCTTGTCGGGGTTTGCCTTGGAGTTCTCTGGGAGGGGGT
Source organism: Extremus antarcticus (assembly GCA_033117895.1). Classification (NCBI taxonomy): domain Eukaryota; kingdom Fungi; phylum Ascomycota; class Dothideomycetes; order Mycosphaerellales; family Extremaceae; genus Extremus; species Extremus antarcticus. Next base: position 7,416 of record JAWDJX010000085.1, on the reverse strand, counting down.
GTTAGTGGGGAGGAGTGGGAAGGGAGGGGGGGGGTGGGGGTAGGTACTGGATTTTGGCGTCTGCGGTGGCCATTTTGGTGGTGGCGTGTGGGTTTTGTGGTGGTGTGAAGATGTGGTATGTCTGTGTAGTTCTTCGACAGTGATCTCGAAATCGTGAAAGTCCAAGGCTTAAACTTCGATTTAAGGTTGTCGGCGCTAGGCCTAAAGTGAAGAGGGTACAGCTCGCGTCGTACCATCGCGTGTCTCTCAGCCATCTCATCCCACCACCACACATCTTTCTTCACTGCCCTGCTTTTCCTTTTACGTGTTCTGTTTGTACACACGATATGCTCACATGACCTTGAGCAACTAACGAGTCACGAGATCTGCTTTTCGTTGTGGTCAGAAGCGGTCTACACCTTCTAGGACCGTCCTTTGCCGCTACCATCCGCTTCACCAACCACCTTCTGCAGCATGCGGAACGACCGGTAGTCCTCAGCCTGGATCTCCAGGCTCATACAAAGACCTCCAACTTTCGAAGAGCAACTTAGCCTTCTACACCAACATCACCGCCGCCATGGACTTCGAAGACGAGCAAATGGGCGACATCCCAACGCGTCCTATGCGTGTCAAGATTCTCTACTCGTTCGACCAAGACAACAAGACAAACTGTCTCGCTCGCTTTCCGGAGGTCCTTCAGATACCTGCCGTCGCAATCGACGAGTCCAGCCAGGTGGGGGTCATCGAACTGAAGCAGGTTCTGCAAGCGATCGTTGGTGCCTCCCCGGAGCTTATATCTCTTCTCTCCGATACCGATTTTACGATCTACGCATACGACTACAGCGAGCATGACAGCCCTCTCGTCGGACAGGGAAGACTTTCTGCTGCCTTGACGGCAACGACACCAACGAATAAGACGATGATCACGGGACGCGTTTGCAAGAATGTGATGGGGCTGTTCAGCAATGGTGTGAAGGAGACGTTGGAGGTGAAGCTGAGGTTGACGCCTGTTCCCAAGCCGGCGCAGAATGAATACACGAAGAGTATGGAGGGCATGCGGAGCATGAGTCCAGCCATGTCAGGTGGGTTCGATCCAAACGCGTGGAATGCATCGGTACAGCAGAGCAAGCCACAACAACAGATGAACGATTACTTCAACTTCGACGGGATGCTCGGTGGTGATGGCATGGGTATGGGGATGGAGGATGGTGTCTTTGGCATGGGATCCGCAACTGGTGGAAGCGGAGGCGGGCTGCAGATGGCGACTGGTGCGGGTATCCCTGAGACCCCGTCAGACGCCTTCCCAGGATTCAACCCCGCTTTTGCCGTCCATCCACACAGCGCACCAGGCAGCCGAGCTGGGAGCCCAATGGTCAGCTCGGAATCCAGCAGTCGTAGCGACCTTTTACGTCATCAGAGCTTCTCTGGTAATCCGTCAACATTTATGCCGGATCAATCTCGGCCCGGTTCACGTGCGAGCGTTCGAAGTGAAGTCCAACATTCGCATCAACGCCAAGCCTCTACTTCATCTCAACCACCAATACAACAGCAGACTGAAGTCTACTACAATGAAGATGGCCAACCACGCAAACGCGCCAAAGTCCAACAAGCCGACTGGCGTGGGCGATCGTCGTTCGGTGGAAGGTCAGGCGATTTGCGCGTTACTGCCGCCACTGCTGCTTCGATGCACATGCACCGTCCCATTCCCAAGAAACCTTCCGCGCCTGGCAGCGACCTAGAACCTCCGCCTCGCGTTCCAACTCCTGTGCCGCAGCGTGTGCAAATGCTTCCGCAACAGCAGATATCGCAATCCAATGCACGTCGCAGTATGCTACGGCAGGCGTCCAGTGCCGACTCCGACTTCATGTCTGACTTCGACAATTACTCAGATGCCATCGCCAGCTCACCCGACGATGACTCACCTGGCAACAGCGTTACTGCAGAAGGCACTCCAGTGGATATACCCTCGTCGCCACCAGTCTTCTCTGGCATGAACTACGCTCAGCCAAGCAGTCCCGGCTTACCGAGCTTACCACCATCTCGCATGGCAGACAGCGGCTACATGAGCGAACGTGGTTTCACAAGCAGCAATCTGCCTGAGAACGAAGAGGACCGTAGCCCAGATGCCGAAGACTATGAGATGGCGGCGCAGTATCGTCCACGCAGTAAAAAGCCAGACACCTTTGTTAAGATCGAAGGTGATGGTGCTGCGCTGTCGCTGGAAGATATCCCTCCTGCTCTAAAAGTCATGAGAATGACGTTGGAGCAGCCTGGAAATATGAACAATCTCCCACAGAAGATGTTCTTGAACCTGCCACCTGGAAGGGGCCGAGAACCCCGAGAACCACGAGAATCGAGCCAAGGGTATGTTGCCACCGATGATGACCTGATGCGAGAACTGTTCGGAGACGATATACTGTTTTCGATCGAATAAGCTGACACGATCTCCTCGACTAGGCTAAAACCACCAGCGAAGCGACCGGCTTCGGTCAATAAAGCAGCGACACCTGTTCCTGGCTCGGCTCCGGGTTCACGGCGAGGCTCGCTCGCGTTACCGCCCATACCACCATCAGATCCGGCGCCACCATCTTCAGATATCCCAGAAGCTGCGTTGCGGAAAAGACCAGCGCCGAAGAAGAGACAATCGATGCATCGGTCACAGACACAATCGAACGAGTCAGAGGCTGGATCACCTGCACCAAGCGACACTGAAGGAGGCAAGCCGACTGGTGATAAACGTTCCGGCTCTGGCGCCCAACGCCGCAAGCTTATCGAAAACCGACTCCAAGCGTCTATCGCTAAAGGCGTGACGCCACAGTTCTGCACACATTGCGGCGCGATCGAGACTCCAACGTGGAGACGCCTGTACATCAAGGAGTGCGAAGGCAAGCCAACCGGACTTGATGAAGCTGAGGGGGAAGGGGAGACGATCGGGATCGAGGTCACCGAAAAGGATGAGACGACCGACGAGGCTACCAAGTTCTTGATCAGGAAGTCAATGAAGAAGACGAAGGACGTCCAGCCGGGTGCTGGCTTCACTCATATGATGATCTGCAACCCGTGTGGTTTGTGGTTCAACAAGTACCGGACTATGCGACCTTCTGACAAATGGGGCCGTAAGACCGTTAGCAGGAGGAAGAGCAGGAAGCAGAAGGAGGCGGAGGAGTTGAGCATGTTTACTGATGAGATGGAGCCGCCGTCCGACATGATGTTTTTCACGGATCAGGCGGTGCCAGAAGACACTGCTGAAGATGCCGATGTTGAGGAAGATGTGCAGGACGCCCGCCCAGCTGTGGTCGCACGTCATCGCGGTCAGCGCGCCAGGGCGAACAGTATGCAGGTTCAACCATCGAACGGAGCCAATGGGAAGGGTGCTTGGAACGCATCACAGCTCGATGCCGCACTCGCACGAGAAGTCCAATCAAGCCCAGCCCGGGATCCGGGCTCTCAGCAGTCCCCAATCGAAGTCGCAGAAGTGACACCCCGACCCACGCGACGCCTCCTCTTCCCTTCACCACGCAAAGACGGCGAGGTCAAGAGCCTCGACGACAACGCCCAGGCATCGCTGAAAGCTATGCCACACCTCGACCCTGGCTTCCCAGACAAACCAGGCATCGACTTAAACTTCGGCGACACCGATACCAGCATCTTCGAGGCCCTCACGTTCGATAAGGAAAACATGATGCCGCCCCTTGAAGTTGGAGAAGACGACCTCGCCGACTTGTTCGACGGATCACCGACCGCGTTCTTCAAGACGCCGCGGAAGACGCCTGCAAAGAACACCACTTCACCGCGCTCGCTGCGCCAGGTTCACCATCTCATGAAAACCCCCACACCGAACCGCACGCAACGTAAACCTTTGACGCCAAACGCCAATGCGGCGAATAACGCCACCCTCACCAACCCCGTTAACGACTTCATGACTTCCCCGTCCAGTAACCGCTATTTCCTGCGCAGTACTCCTAGTAGGATCGAACGCACTGGCTTCACCCCCGGTCGGACCCCTGGCTTCACGCCAGGTCGCCGAAGCGTCGATGGCCCGTCCCCCTGGTCTCGCCACCTCGCGCAGATGCTCAGCGATGCGAACGACGGCAGCAGTAATCAATTCACCAGTCCCAGTAGGACTGCGTTTGATTTCAGCGATCTGCCGGGTTTTGATACGCCCGGGGGGAGGGTGGTGGGTTGGGAGGGGTTGGAGGGGATTGATGGATTGCTGAGTAGTGAGTTTGCTGGGTTTGGGGGGAGTGAGGGGGTGGGTGGGGGGATGGGGTGAGGGGGGAGATGTGGTAGGTCAGGTGTGGCTGAGGGATTGGGTATGGTGAGGGATGCCACGGTAGCAGACGTCGCGATATCGAGCAGCGAGAGATCAGAATCACGGAATGAAGACCACGTTCGCTCTGGCCCCTTCCCTCGTGACAGCAATTTCTTTGGTTCGTGGGTGCGTTGCTCATAGCACTGGAGCTTTAGGTGATGGTGATAACGGCTGTTTGTGGTGGTGGCTATCTGCAGCATATTCGGAAACGGTGCGGGTACTCACAATTCGCTCAATGTTTTGCAGTCGGCTCGGTACGAAGTTTTTTGAACGAAGGGCGTGAACGTGGCTTTGGACTGTTGTGCGGACCTTGGATATGATGGGCGATGCCCAGATAGGTAAGTTCTGGGTCAAGCGAGCGGAGGTCACTACATCCCAATGGAACTACTTATATTCGCCGTTCCCGCTGCATGTGCTTCGATTGCTCATGACAGAGAGACACCCCTTCAGGCCGTTCGAACGCCTGGATATCTAACCTCACACTCGATCCCATCCTCAAAGTCGCTCCTTCTAAGCGTTGACATTTTGCTTTCACGAGATTCCTTTGCTAACGCTACTGGACAGATACACGACACAGCAACCCACGATCCCCTTCAACGAAACCCCTCTTGCCTCGTCGATCCCACCCTACACCGCCGGGTCATCAATCGGCTTCAACCCACAGCTCACAGTCTCATCGCACTCAATGCACACAAGATCGTAATCCGGCGCAAACCGTCCTACGCATTTCTCGTAGATCGGCAGCGCCGTTCCGTTCAGGACGCAGATCCCTTGGTACGGGTACTTGGAGAACCAGCCTTCGCCGACGAAGTCGCAGCACCGTTCGCCGGCGGCGACACGGGCGGCGGGACCGCCGACTACGCAGGCTTCGCTGGCGACGAGGGTGGTGAGGGCCGCGAGGGGCAGGAGGAGGAGGGAGAGGGTGTACATTTTTGTTTTGGGGGGTGGTGCTGGTGGGTGTTAGCGAGGGACTGGTGGCAGGGGTGAGCGAAACGACGCACTTGTTTCTTGTTCTGCTAATGGGTAGTGTGTAGTTCGGAACCCGTTTGGATGCTATTGTGCTGTCAGCGCTCACGCAGGTGTCATTCCATCGGTGCGCCTACTCACTGCGGCGATTGACTGTCGGTAGAAGGAAGACAAGGCGTGGGTATGCTGGAGTGTTCTAATGTGCGATTTTCTTCTCGTCTGGGCCTTCTCAGGTATTTGACTTGGACGAAGTTCAACTCAATATTCCTTGCCTATATCCACTGGATGCAATATGCCACACATGGCAACCCTTAGCGAGCATCCGAGGAAGAATGCTGCTGATGATTTTCGAGTGATTGGAGTCTAGATGCATCTGCAACGCGCTCTCAGAACAGCCTCATAGTGGGCACATTCAGCCAATGCATCAAACGCATCCTGCTGCACATCCCCCAGCTTCTCCAGAGAAAAGCACAAGGATCTGATCGCTTGGCACGAGCTTACTCGGGGATGGTCTCATATATGAGAAACGCGGGCAAATCTCGTGCATACCACTATTGTGCACGACTGCAAGTCGAATCGGTCATTTATCCAGATGAAGGGACAAGGACGACTAGACCTGGCCACAATTTTTATGCAAGAATCGACCCATCGAGACAGAACTCGGCCCTGTAGACCACTTGCGCCGTAGTACCTTTGAGAGGATGTGGTGTTCTCGTCCTTCGACTTTACCTCCAGCAAGCAGGGCCGTTGTTGCGGTGATGCAGGAACCTGGCCTCTTGGCAATATCTTTAAACTGACTCGTGGTACTGTACGGAGTAGAGTCTTGTGCTATGGTCGACAGTCCTCTCGGTCGGACAGGCTCCATGAGTTCCACCCCGACGTCTGTGTATGGATTGCCAAAGATCAGCATAGACCGCGTTCTTTGAAGCAAGTGGGAACTGGGTTGTAGTCGTTTTGATCGGTCGCTCGTCGCCATGCTGGACCCGCATGATATCAATCTGCGACTGGCCATCTGTCGGTTGTCCTGTGAAGTTCGCACGGCTGCGTTGTTGTGATCGTGACACCCTAAGCGCCGTTCCGCGTCGCTACAGACGAGTGGCAAGGGACGAGAGGGTGGTGGATTTGAGCGGTGAAGGGAGCTAAATTCATTAATTCGCTTGAAAGTAGATTGAGTCAAACCATCACTCCTTGCTGGCGTCAATATTGCACTCTGGCTGACCATCAGTAACACGACAGCCTACGCAGAGTTAAGCTTTGACGCCATAACATGTGACCGAACATGGCCGGAAATGGAATGTCCATTCCAGGTTCCCCAGCCTGCAAACAATTAGCACGTTGAAGCCTCGAAGGCAATTGACAGGCTGCTTGGTAGCTGGTCTGCATACTCACCTAGCCGGCTAGAGAACCTTGCTTGGTAGCACCATGGAATCCAGGAACTATACTCCGTACTGCCATCGAGTTTTGAGTATAGCATGCTCAGCTCCAACGCAAGGAGACACGCGGACACGCCACAATATGTTTTTTGATGGTCCAGTGTTCGTGATCGAGCCTGGACCTTCGCAGAGCACTTTCAATCGACCACGCGGACCCGCTTGATGCCAAATCTGCAGACGGTCTGGACCTTTTGCCAATACACCAGTATGGACTATACCCGAGGATGGGTTGCCAGCTGGGCCACGGCGCCGACATAAATAACAGCCTCACAGACCCACCGTGCAATAACTATCGCTCCAGACATTCGAGACTTCGCCCAGCACATTCAAGCACCTGCAACTTATCAGCACTTTCACTCGTTCACTCACTCACTCGCTATGCATTTCGCAGCACTCATCGCCCTTCCTGCCCTTGTGGCAGCTGTGGCCATTCCCGATGTGTCTTTCACGCAGACCGCGCCAGACCCGAACACTGTTCGCATCAGAGATGTAAGCTGATTCATGGTGTTGCACGAGACACGCAGTTCTCTGACATACGAGCAGGTCACCTACGGAGGCTCCGGATGTCCGCAAGGCACCGTAGGGTCTATCATCTCGGAGGACGGCACCACCATGACACTCATCTTCGACTCTTATGTTGCATCCATGGGCCAGTGCGGGGATGTGGTGTGGTGTTTTATGGTGTGGTGTCACCATATGTAATGGATTGGAGCTTACACACCATAT
>JAWDJX010000084.1:18673-69580 GCA_033117895.1 Extremus antarcticus | reverse complement strand
CTTCTTCTTCTTCTTCTTCTTCGTCGTCAGCCTGCTCAGCAAGCCAACCCTCGTACAAATCATCAGACAGATTCACGCGAGGCTCCCAGGTATCGTCCGCGGGGCCATAGCCAACATATCGCAGAAGGAACTCCTGCCGGCCGTTAGCTTGTCGTGTAGCGACGATGCGTTCCACGGGGTACACACCGTCCCTGATCATCTGCTGCGTGCGCTTGGGAGGCATGATGATGATTCTGTGTTTCGATTTTGGTTGTTTGATTGAGCCGTATGACGAGATTGAGGCTTCCAGAGCCTACGTTCGTTCGAAAGTATGTAAAGGATCTTGACTCCTCCCGCGGTGTGGTCCCTTGTAGGTATATACAATGCATAGTTGTGCGCATAAAGAGACTATTCCTGGAGAGCGTAAACAAAGGAAAAGACCGACCGAGAGGAAGGTTGCAAGAGTCGAGGATAAAGAGATAATCTGCACAATCGGCATTGTTGAACTTCTGCGGGGACGAGGAGCAGGGAGAGAGGACTCACAGGTATGAAGAGGAACATCTTGACCGCCATGTTCGCCAGAGATTTCGTACCGGCTCAGTGCCTATTAACCTCAATCCTCCTCACAATCTCACCACCAAGCCTCGCGATCTCAGCCAATATCGCATCTCGATTGACCTTCGCCTGCATTTTCTCTTTGTCCGCCAGCTTCACCGGCGTCGTAGAGTAAGACAGATTCAGTGTCCAAGGCCGCAATGCCGTTTGCGGGTTCCAGAGTCCCGCGATAACCGTGCGCTCATGCCCACCTGAGAAAAACAGGACCGCCGAGCCATACAACTGTTCCAGCTCTGTCGTAAAGTCCAGAAGAGGATCGAAGCCAACATTCGACTCGTCATCAACCATATCTATCTCCAGATTCTTGAACGCCGGCACCTCCTTCTTTGCCGCCTTCCGCTTCTTGCCACCAAGCTCAGGATCCAGATGTACCACAAAGTCGAAATCGCTCAGCGGCGACGAGAACAAAGAAGCCGGCTCAAGCAGCAACTGTTTCTCCTCAATCTCCGCACGAGCAGCCTTTGCCAACGCAGACATGCGCCCAGCGACGACCTTGGTCGACCGCCCGTCAGTCCATGTCGTACCATCAGGGTCGACGTTTGAGGCTGCAAAAAAGACAACACGGTTCATTACGGGATCCAGCTTCCGCCAAGCCTCGAACGTAGTAGCGATGGACTGCATCTCGGCTGGTTTCAGATCGCCTCCCGCGCTGAGGTCGACGATGAGTGGGTCGTTGCGCCAGTCCCATCTTGCGAGCCAATTGAGTGTTCTGTAGAAGCCGGTCTGGACACTTGATGGCGCCTGCCAGGGCCAGGGCTGGACGAAGGTTCGGGCGGCTATTAGCTCGACGACTTCCTCCGCGATGTGATTGCTGAGTAGATGCGATGCAAACCACAACTTCAACAGTCTTACGGTCCCACTCAAAGCTGGGTGACGGCTGCATAGACCTGCGAAAGCCTGGGTATGCGCCGGTGCTTTGATGTAGTCTCGCTTGTACATTGCCAGTCCCAGGACAACAGTGTCTTTTACGCTCGGCTCCAACGCCTTGTCCTTCAGCATCCGCTCAAGAAGCGTCTGCTCCCTGTCGTGGTGGATTCGTACCCGGAACGCTGCCCCACTGTCGTAAATAACATCCAAGAACGCCTGATTGAGGATCTGGCAGCCATCGTTCTCCAGGCCGATGCGAGCGGTACAACTACCAAGAGCGTCGAGAATTAGCTGGCTGAGCTTCAGTAGGAATGCGATCTTGGTCCGCTGTATCGCAACGAGGTCATCCGGCCAACGAGCCGAGCCTTCGAATTGCAGGACAATATTCGCAGGCTTCGGCCGTAGTGCTCTAGTCGGTACTTCAATCGAAGCATGACGTAGTTGTGGATCTGCTGCGCTGATTTGACGTATAGACAGCGGTAGTCCTTCTAGACCTCTGATGTCGGTCTCAAACTGCTTGAAGCCTTCCATCGTTGGAGCGAACAACGTAGAAGCGCTGCCGTGTGGCAGGTTTTTCGTGACTTCACCGCCGCTGACAGTGGCAGTCTCGATAATCTGATCACCGAAGCGGCGTTGGAGCAGGTACCGAACGATCTGCTCGAATACCGTCTGGCCAGTACTCGTCTGCCATACTACAGTCTCGAGGATGCTGCCATCTTTGAATCGCCGAAGCTCGGCTTTGTCGCCCCAGAATTTGCGAAATGCTGCAGCTTGCTCCTTTTGCTCAGCAGACGGTCCGTGGTCGACAGTACGATTGACCGTGTCAGGATCTACAACCAGCCCGATCCTCAGCTTCCGCGCAGTAGTGGCACCGCGATTGGCGGTGTCAATATCCCACGATTCGGTCCATTGTGGTATGATATCGAGGTGCTCTACTCTGTCTCCGAGTCCGCGTTGGAGGACGTCATACAGCTTTGCATGGCTTTCCAAAGCCATATAGTCTTGCCTTGATGAGCCGTCGTCTACAGCAGAATCTGACAACTCGATGACATGATCGTACTTGTACAGATCATTGTCAACCCGCAGAATGAATGCAGCCTCGAACCCATCGAAATTCGAATCATTGAGCATCTTCAAAGTCGTTCGCGCTTCGTTCCGTAGCTTCTTGTATGACCATGGTGTCATCTTGTACAGCAGATTGTGACTGCGCACGCCATCCCAGACCTTCGGCGACCCGTTACCTGCTTCAATGGAGGCACCGTCTCCAGAATTGATAACAAGTGGCTGTTTGGTCAGGTCTCTCGTAGCCAACAGCTGTAGGGTTGCCTTCAGAAGTTGATACGAGCTGTATCGATCGCTCAATATGGAGCGTCCGCCCGGCCCTCCACCTTGCAGCAGTAGCGCTACTAGTGCACTCCATTCGAAGGCGCCAAAACCACCTGCATGGATGCTCGAGCCAAGTCCTCGCTGTTGGAGCCAGGTCCTTCCAAGAAGGCAAGCGTCACGATACGAATCGCATGTCTTTGCAGCGCCGTGCAAGGTTTTGAGATAAGAGGTCATCAGCATGTCTGCTCGAAGCGAAGAGTTGTAGAATGGTGTTGACGCTGCTGAGTCTGCAGGGGGTACTTGCTCGGCATCGGTGCTCTGATCTCGTACGCAGTTCTTGTTAGGAAGCATTTTCTCGGAGTTGAAGGTGTCTTCGGATATGCATGGTATGAGGTTGATTCGCCACTTCGGCTTTGAGGCCGCATCACTGTGACCCTTGAGCTTTGATTTGGGCGTGATTACTATCACGGGCTTGAGAGGATCGTCTTGGAAGTTCTCATATCGAAGCTGGAAATCGTCATTGTGCGCCGACTTGAGTCCGGCCGCAAGACAAGCAAGATAGTAAGCCCGTTTGTAAAAGTAGCGATGGTTCAGATAGTCTTTCTCTTGGAACATACTGGACGGCATGACCACAACCATGTCGATCTCGAGTGACTTCATCGAGCGGCTTGCAGTTTTCAAGGCGTGGCTCCCTACGACATTTGTGCTTGCAGGCTTTGCATACGCAAGCTTGTGATTTGCAGCTGGTCTTGGCCTTGGACTTGGGAAAGGTACAACCACCTTACTCGACTCGAATAGCCCTGTCTCTACATCTTGCACAGGCAGCGGCTCCTTCCCAGGCATTTGGTCGATCGTCTGCTTGATCTTGTGTAATGCCGCTTCTGCTTCCTTCTCTCGCTTGCCCTGCTTTGGTTGTATCTGGTCGAGCAGTTCGTCCACTTGAAGCTTGAACAAAGAGCTCTTGAAAGTGCCTTTCGCGTATGCGCCGTTTTGCGATCCGGGACCAGATGCGACTCTGTTGGATGGCCGAGCTTGAAGGCCCTTGAGCTTGTTGCTTACGACAGACGGTTTCCCATTGCCAGATGAGCCTTCGGTGCCATAGCCCTCGGATATGTTTTTATTCACGCCGTTGGCTTCGAGGTCTTCATGTCCTTCCCCATGCTCATCCTCGCTACCGAAGGATGCATACGATGCCACATCTTCCTCTTCGTCCGAACTAACATGGTCGACTTTCCGTCTCTTCGCTGCTGGTGCAGCCATATTTGATACAAGAATTCCAGGTCTGTTCTTCGCATCTTCAAAAATTCCTAGACAACCGAATAAGCCTTTGGCGCATCATCGGGCCGCTCCACGTGGCGCTCCGCCGACTGCCGATCTCGGAACCTCATGCACAAGAATTTATGCACCGAAACGTGACTCGATTGTCCCGATCTTCTTCGTTTGCACGACCTTAGACATTGATACAACAACATTGGAAAGCGATCATCCCAACATATTTCTCGAGCTCTTGTAGCAAACTGTGATGGGTCTTCCAGCTGGTCTGCCGTTCAATGAGACGGTAGGAGATACAATACCGCCAAACACGCCACATGTGAGTACTCCGCTGGCCATTGAGACGGCCTGAATTTAACCCAACACGTAGGCTGTGAGCGTATCCCTGCCGACATGGCAGTCGAATGTTGCGTACGAAGAAGGCGAAGAATGGGTACTCGACAAGATGCAATGTGGCTATCCCAGATTCTTCATCCACAAATCCATTGAGAAGCTTGCCACCAGCATAGTCAAGCGACATGGCAACACGGAATCCGATAAGGCTATGCTGCTACCGTCACCACGATGTGCAGATCGATGCTTGGAATTCCTAAGGACTCAGAATCCAACCGTAGATCCTTCTTGCATTCGCCATCTTGACTTCGTTCCACATTCTGACAAGATTGACAACGAGAGCTCGAACCTCGTTCAGCCACGAGTGTCTGCAGCACTCTATCCACGCGAGCTCTGGCCAACAGCTAAAGCCTTCTGGCAGCACACGGGCGAAGGCATTTCTAGCAGGCGTGCTGAGTTTTGCCAACATGCCTTCGACGAGGGACGGCTGGTCGAAGCGCATTCGATTCGTGATTCGCCACCACGAGTGACCAAAGGGCCAAGGCGATATCAGAGAGCTTCAATCGACCTGAAAAACGGGCTTAATGGAAACGGCGAAGGAAAGATTACGAATAGTGTCGGTCCGCCAGATTCCGCTCAATTTGTTGAGGAGAGATATGGTCGCAATCTTGATGTAGGGCTGGCTACTCAAGCCAAGCTAGCCGTTCGGAAGCGCATAGCAGGCAGCCTGACGAGCGCGGCCGAACTACCTGACTCGCTCGACCACACGGATGATCTGGGCAGGACTCGCAGTCGAGATGTTCCGGGCTTCTCAACCGACGACGTCTACCTGTATCCGATGGGTATGAACGCCATCTTTCATGCTCATGAGACACTGAAGGCAACCCTTCGAGAAGCCGAGAGTGTGATGTACGGCTTTCCATACGTGGACACACTGAAAGTGCTACAGAAGTTTGGTCCCGGCGCCATCTTCTATGGTCACGGCAGCAGTGCTGACTTGGACGATCTCGAATCTCGACTTGAAAAAGGCGAGAAGATCCTATCTCTCTTTTGTGAGTTTCCAGGCAACCCACTCCTCCAAACCCCGGACATGAAGCGCATCCGAACCCTAGCCGACAAACACGACTTCGCCGTAGTCGTAGACGAAACCATTGGGAACTTCCTAAACGTGCACGTCCTACCCTACGCCGACGTCCTCGTAAGCAGCTTGACCAAGATCTTCAGCGGCGACTGCAACGTCATGGGCGGCTGCATGATCCTCAATCCTCATTCGAGGTACTACTCGAACCTCAAGTCCCATCTAGAAGCAGAGTACGAAGACACCATGTTCGAAGAAGACAGCGTCTACCTCGAGCGCAACAGCCGCGACTTCATCGACCGCATCCAGCGCGTCAACCAGAACGCCGAAGTCATCGCCGACATCCTTCGGGCACATCCACGGGTGAAGCAGGTCAATTACCCGAAGTACAGCGAGTCGAAACACTTTTACGATGTGTGTCGACTACCTGATGGCGGGTATGGCGGACTGCTGAGCGCCACTTTCCACAACATTGAAGATGCACAAATCTTCTACGACCACCTTAACACCCAGAAAGGACCGAGTCTGGGCACGAATTTCACGCTCAGCTCACCGTTCGTATTGCTTGCACACTACAGCGAGCTGGAGTGGGCGGCACAATACGGCTGCGAGGAAAGTCTTGTCCGCTTCAGCGTTGGCTTGGAGGACGCTGAGAAGCTGAAGGAAGTTTTCGAATTCGCTCTTACTGCTATGCCGAACAAGTAGCTGGGAGTCCAGATCTGTCTGCCTCATGAGCAAACTCCTTCACCGCCTCCTCCATCGATAGAAGAACGAGCGTATATCACAATTGTTAAAGTGAAAGCATCATGCAGCACCTGCATGATTGGGAGCGATCAAGGGAATTCACATCCCACCTACCACTACCTGTCACCACCGTAAGCCTGCACGAGCCTGGCTCGACTTGCTATGGACCACTCTTAGGTCGAAGTATGGAAGTGAGGAGTTCATATGATGATGTGTCCTTGGAATGTAAGCATTGTTCGACCTCGAAACGAAGTGACAGTTCTGTGAAGGTAAGCTACTAGCCCGAACGAGCTCCTGGAATCATCCTCCGTGTTTGTTTCGAGCTTCAGACTCGGACCAAAAGGCAAGGCAGGATGCGGAAGGGCACGTCTCATCCTTCCACGCAACGCCTCCGCTCACCACGTTCGAAAGGTAGTCCCTGCAGCACCAACCCGGCAAGATCCAGACGGTTACCCCCTCAAGCGCCCATCTGCAGCACAGTCTGCCCCCTCTCCGGATCACTCATCCGAATAATCTTCACATCCTCCCCCCAACTAACACTATCCATACTCTGCGGCGTAATCAACACAAACTGCCTCCCCGTCGCCTGCCGCGCCGCCTTAACCATCATCTGCATACTCGTCGAGCGATTAACATTATCCATGAAAACGTCAAACTCATCCAGACACCGGATCGGACTGCCCATCGCATCCCAAATACTCAGCAACATGCATATAGTGCTGAAGCTCTTCTCGCCGCCCGAAAGCGTCTTGGTGCCGCGCCCGGCGTCGGAGGCGCGGGTGATGTCGGGCTCGACGACGATGTGCAGGAGTTTGTTGTGGTGCTCCATTTTGAGCTGGCCGCGGAACTGGCGCTCGGAGAGCAGGATGCTGAAGGTGATGCGGGCGCGGGAGGCGATGTAGCGGCGGAAGAGCTTCCAGCGGCGTTGGCGTTCGGAGAGGGTGCTTTTGAGTTCCTGTGAATACCCAGATCAGTAGCTGCAGACGACGATCGGCTGAGGTAAAAGGTTGGTGATACATACCTTCGCGAGCAGTTTCAATTTACTGCATTCAGCATTCGCGTGCTCGTATTCGTCCTTGCGCGCGATGTACGCGAGCTCGATATCCTCTCGGTTACCGCCCACCGCACGCTCCTCACGCATCCTGTCTTCGATCATCTTAGCCAGACGGTCGTCTAGCTTCGCGGCAGTCATGTCCGCAGGCACCTCGACACGTACTGAGATCTGCTCGGCCCTACCGATGAACGTCGCGACGGTGTTGCGCTGGGTGTCACGGTCCGTTTCCAGTCGCGCTTGCTCTGTTTTCGCCTGGTCGATCAACTGGATCGCAAGGTTCTTGTCCTGCAGCGCCTTCATTCGCTTCGTTTCCAGTTCTCTCAGCTTTTTCTCAGCTCGCTCCGCGTTCTTTTGGGCCATGCTGAGTTCCTCCGTTGCTTCATCGAGCGCACGCTTGATCTCATGCGCAGCTTGATTGGCATCATCCTTGGCCAAGGTGATGTCCTTGTATGAATTCTCCTGGTTCTCACGATCGGTCTTGGCCTCGCGTAGCTGTTCTTCCAGCGCCTGCAATTTTCCATCTTGCGGCCTGTTGCTGTCAATGAGGCTTTGTTGCTCGGCTACGGCGTCTTCCGCTTTCTGGTATTGAACTTTGAGCTGCTTCTCCTGGGTGTAGTGCTTTTTAATGTTCGCTGATGCCGCTTTGTGGGCCTCCTGAAGTCTGCGCTTGCTGGCTTTAGCAGCCTCCATGTCGCGAGTGGCCTCGTTGACTGCGTCCTGATGTTGCCTGATCTGGTCCCGAATGTCGGTGGTCATGTGCGAGGCGCCTTGGTACGCCGGGACAGGGGAGGTCTTCTGTGCGCCCATCCCGCTGAACTCGTACCTCATAGCAGCGCTTGTGCCAACTTTGGCCACGACGGCCTTCACGTTGTGCGGACGTGGACCATCGAAAAGAAAAGCACGGGCTTCGTCGGCATCCTTAATGAGCACGAACTGCTCAGCTGACTGATTGATGATGATGGAGTTGCGTACAAGGTCATTGTCGATCTCCAGTATCCGTAGCATGGTATCGACGTCTGCTGAAGGCTCCTTGCCAGTAGTGTCCATGCGGTTTGGGTTGCCGATCATTATCGGAACCCTGCAATTTGATCTACCCACGATTTGCGATAGCAAATTCTGGTCTTCTTTAGACGTCACGATGAAGGCCTCCATGTTACCGCCCATAGTCTTCTCGATCACAGATGTCCACTCCGGCTTTAAGATCTTGATGTGCTTGCCCATGGGTCCCACAGGCTTCGTCCTGAACCGAGATTCACGATTGATGGTGCGAACCAGGTTCTCCATGCCGTCTCGATATCCGGCCCATTCTTGGCCCTGGGTATTCTTTAGTCTGTCCAATGCACGTGTTGCACCGTCGGCGGCTTCTTTGGAGCGCTGGAATGGCTGTTCGGCTGCTCTGACCGCTTGAGCCGCCTCATTGTCTTTGGCCTGAAGAGCGGTCAGACCAGTGAGATGATCCTCATGCTGTTGCTTCTTGGCTGCAGCTTCCTCCTTGAGCTCCTCCAGTTTCGTCATACGCTCCAGGTGCTCGTTACCTTCTGCTCCGGCCAGAATATCTTGCTCCTTCTGGATGTCAGCTTCTATACGAGTGATGTCTTTCCCGGACTTCTTCAACTCATTCCTGCATTCCCGTTCTTGGCCAAGGATATCAGATACATTGCGCTTGTTGGCTTGCATCTTGTCGTTCACCGCCTTGTGGTTGTCTGAGAGGGGTTGAAGCTGCTCTTCAAGGTCATGGTGGGTGCGTTGCGCAGATTCGAACGATTGCTTCTGACCTTCGTAAGTGCCGTCAAACACCTCAGCCTCGTCAGTCTTTTGCTGCACGTTGTCGATCGCGTGCTGCACATCAGACTCCATGTCCACGAGTTTCACTTCTTGCTCCTCGACCTGAGCCCAAGCATGCTGCCAGGACAGACGACTAATCTTCTCTGCCATGGTCTGCGTCTTTTCCATTCTCTTCTTCCGTGCCTCGGCCTTCTCCATTTTATCCTTGAGATGGTGTATGTCTTGCTCTCGAGTCCTTAGCTTCTCCTCAATGCTGTCGATATGCTCCTCCATGAGAGCGTAGTCTGCATCCAGTACCTCGAGCTGCGTACCGCGGAGGAAGAACTTGTACTTGTCACTTGGTGTGCTGTTTGACAAAAATTGACGAGCCATATCCTGTGTGAGAACATTGATGGGGTTGTCGAGCTGAAACGCATAGAAGTCCAAGATGTCGTCGAGATCAGCCTTCTTGTGGCTGATGATTTTGTCGTGTTCATTCTTGAGCTTGAAGCTACTTGAACCCGCACGAGTGAAGTGTCGCTCCACGATGATACTACGACCATAAAGCTCGGTCTTGTAGGCACCATCGCCCTGATTCTTGATTTTCACCGCCAAAGTTGCGTTATCCGTGCCCTCCTTGATCAGACTCTTCAAGCTTGCTCCGCGGTTGGTGGATGTTGCCTTGCCGCCCAAGCACATGGTTAGAGCCGTGAGCACCGCACTCTTGCCGCTTCCGTTGTGCCCGATGATGAAGTTGATCAGCGGACCCAGCTTGATGCGTAATTTTGAGTGACACATGAAGTTGCGGCAGAAGACTTCTTCGATCACGCCATTCTCCATCGCCATGTTCTTCTCGCGATCCTGGAGGTGCTCCTTGCGTATGAACTGGGTTGACTGCAGGTCGAACTCGTCGTCGTCTTCCTCGTCATCACTACCAACGGGCGTGCCGCCGAGGTCGTCTTCGTGCATCGTTGAGTCGAAGTCGTCTTCAGTGTCGTCGTCTGACACCACAGAACCGCCGTTCGCGTGTGCCATAGCAAGGCGTGACCGCTTCGGGCCCTGACCATAGCGCTGCTGGAAACTTGAGCTTGCGGACTCGATCTCCACCTCGCCGTCGACATCATGAACGTCTCGTGACCTCTTGCGAGGCGCCATGGCGGTGGTGGTGGTGGTGTTGTGTCGAAGTTGAGGTGAGCTTGAACTTCCGCGCCGAACGTGTCTTGATGCCTCAGGCCAAACATGCATTTTGCGGGGAAGGTGCAAGTGAAGTCAAAGAGGCAAGTCCGACCCAGGCCGACAACGGCGATGCCCAGACGATAGAAAGATAAGATCGGTTTAAGGAATAAGTATTGAATTCCTCTTCCTCATCCTTCTTCCTTTCCACGGTCATTGTACAAGTCCGATGTGATGGGCTTCCTCCACTCCCTCCGTGTGGCCATCTGGGGCGAGCCACCACCAACCAAGGAAGAACGCAGACTTCTCTTTAAAATTGACTGGTTCATCCTTTCTTATGTCTGTTTAATGTACGATATTGATGAGCAACCCCTTACCTTGTCTAAGACATCAGCTAATCCTTTCGCCCTCCTGTCTGTAGGTACTGGGTCAATTATCTCGACCGTGAGTACGCTGTTGAGCAAGACCCCCCTCTAAGACATCTGAGACAGTGACTGACGGGTTCTCCTCATGAACAAAAGGTGCCAATCTGAATAACGCATATGTCTCTGGAGCAGAGGAAGACCTAGGCTTCAAAGGCACTCAGCTCAACCAGATCAACACAATATTCTACGGCGGATATCTGCTTGGCCAGATACCCAACAATCTCATCCTCCAGAAGATCCCACCTCGAATATGGCTACCAATCACTTGTCTCGCCTGGGGACTACTCACCCTCGGGACCGGGTTTGTACAGCATCCTTGGCAGATAATGGTAATTCGCTTCTTCCAAGGATTCTTCGAAGCCTCCTGTTTTGGTACGCCTCTCTTCTCCAAGCTTTGATTCAACGTACCCCCAACGTGGCAACACCGACATGTTCATGAGAAGCCACTCAACCTCGAGAAGATGCTAATAGACCCTGTAGTTGGCGTCCACTGGATTCTAGGCTCATGGTACAAACCATCTGAAATCGGCAAGCGTACCGCCATCTTCACCTCCTCAGGCCTCGCTGGCACAATGTTCAGCGGCTTCCTCCAAGGCGCCATCTACACCAACCTCGACGGCAGCTCCGGTCTCGCGGGTTGGAGGTGGCTGTTCATTATCGACTTCCTCATCACCTTGCCGATAGCGCTATACGGTTTCCTGTTCTTCCCGGACACGCCTACTTCAACCCGCGCTCGATACTTGAACCCACTTGAGAGGAATCTGGCGGTCGAACGTCTACCAGAAGTCGACACAAAGCGTGGCGTACTCGGCCTGTCTCTATTCCGTCGCGTCGTACTAAGTTGGCACTGGTGGGCCTTCGTGCTGCTCTGGATTGCCAACAGCAATACGGAGATGTACTCGTCGAATGCCATATTTCAGCTGTATCTCACATCTACTGGGAAGTATCCGGTGGCGCAGGTATGTCCTTTTCTCTGCCACAAAGCTAGCGTCCTCACTCCGCTACACTTCGATATGAACGCTCTTGCCCCATCAGAAAATCGGAGAGCTTTGCTAATATCTCGCCGATGGATAGGTCAATTACATACCCACCTCCGTCTCAGGCATGGGCATAGTAGCCACTCTCATTCTCGGCTGGTATAGCGACTGGAATCCCCGCCACCGATGGCACGTCGGCATCTTCCTCTCCTTCACCGCCATCATTTCTGGATCGCTCATGCTCTCACCACCGTCCGAAGCCGCCCGCTTCGCGGCGCTGATCTTGAACGGGTACGTTGATCTTCGAGCCAGCATCAAGCCCCAATCGGCGCACTGCACCCCTCTCCACTCCGTCAAGAAGTCGGAGACACCTGCTGACCCTCCTCCCCAACCCTCTAGTTGCCAATTCGCAGGCCAAACCGTAATGTTTGCCTGGGCAAACGACATGACCCGCCACGACGACGCAAAACGCAGCGTTGTAATCGCAAGCATGAACATGTTCAGCGTAGCCGTCTACCTCTGGTGGAGTCTGATCTTCTACAACGCCACGCAGGCACCCGATTGGTACAAGGGCAATTGCGCGATGATAGCAATGGGGTGTTTCTTGCTCGTCACGACGTTAGCGACGTATTTCTTGCAGAGGAGGCAGGAGAAGAAGGATGGGATGACTGTGACTAGTTATCGGGGGGAGGGGAAGGAGTTGGAGGATTTACGATAAGGTAATTTTCCACAGCGGATCATTGAGAGCTTGCTCCCGTAGAGGTTTCTACTAGTTGAACACTCGCCCGCCTGGTTCTTAGCTTTCCGTGCACCGTGCACAAGCAGTGTTCCCAAGCCTCCACAACGCCATGCTAAACCGTCCGCAACCCCACCCGCCCGGTGTCTCAAGGCAAGTACGCACCCCCAGCCATAACCAAGTTCATAAGCGTGAACTTCACCTTATACACCGGACTCTTCTTCGTCGGAAACGCACTGATCTGGTCCGGGCTGACGATGACATCCTTCTTCGCCTTGCCTGTCACAGTCTTCGTCACAGCGCCATTAGTCGCAGACCCATCAATCTTCGTTCCCGCGCCTCCTTCACCAACAACCTTCCCGTTGGAATCCTTGTTCGGCTGCACATCCCAGACCCGCACTGTCCCATCCGCGCCACCTGATACGAGTACCGAGCTCTCGACGCTCCAGTCAAGCGACCAGATGCCGCCTCTTCCGTGTCCACGCATGCGCTTGATGAGGCGGCCGGTTGGTAAGCTCCACAGGATGATCTCACCGCGGTCGTCCGCACTAGCGACCACATGTCCGTTTGGCGCACAAGCAAGGGCGGTGACATTGCCGACGTGGCCGGTGAATATCCGCACGGACGTACCGCGAACGATATCCCACATCCTTACAGTCCTGTCACCGTTGCCACCGCCCGTGAACACGTACGCGCCATTGGGGTGCCACGCTACGGTTTCGACGTCAGAGTCGTGTCCGGTGAACAAGCGAAGCGGACCGATTTGTGGTGTGCTCCAGAGCCGTGCGGTGCGATCCGCAGATGCAGAAACGAAGTAG
This sequence comes from Extremus antarcticus, assembly GCA_033117895.1. Classification (NCBI taxonomy): domain Eukaryota; kingdom Fungi; phylum Ascomycota; class Dothideomycetes; order Mycosphaerellales; family Extremaceae; genus Extremus; species Extremus antarcticus. The sequence goes on along the minus strand of JAWDJX010000084.1, from coordinate 56,419 downwards.
TGTCCGTGTGGGCAAAATCTGACATCCCATACTGGGCTTTGATGGCCGCGATAGACGACGAGGTTGGTCCAAGTGTCGAGGGACCAGAGGCGGATGGTTGAGTCGGCGGATGATGAGAGTAGGTAGCGAGGTTGGGACTCGTATGCAGTGTTGGTGGCTAAGGTGAAGCCGTTGACTTGGACTGGTGGTACTGCGACCGTAGGAGAGAAAGATAGAGCGTAGACTGGGCCGGAGTGACCGACTAGGCGGCGAGAAGAGGAGGGTTGGAAGCTGGGTGGGTCGGCAGGTGATGTCAATGCACGGTTGTCGAGGGACCAGACGCGGATGTAAGATTCTGCTGTGCCAACAGCGACCAGGGTATTGTCGCCGGAGAACTCGATGCAATTCATGCTGTCGAAGGTGTTGTGGAAGGTGAACATTGTGACACTGATGCCCGGGCCGACTCCACCAGTCCGACCTTCGACACGAAAGCGATCGCGGTTCTCCTTGACCTTTTGCACTTCCATCGCAACATCTCGTGCAGTCGAAGGTGGGAAGGGTAGTGCTTCACGAGATGGGACGTCGTCCATCGGCTCATGCTTAATGCGCTGCTCGAACTCGTCCACGAGCGAGTTCTGACCAGCAGCCGGAGGGCGAACACCATCCAAGTCTTGAAGCTCTGCTTTCACATCTTCCATCAGATCCGGTTCCATAGGCATGGGTCCAAGGGCAAGTTTCGACAGCACAGTCGGTGCATTTATGCTGAGGTTGGCGGAGCCAGGATTGTGACCTGGGATACCCTCGTCTTCGGCAGGGTAGTCTCGCTCTCCGTTGCGGTCAGCTAACAGTCTCTGCAGGCCCCTTGAACCACCATTGGCTTGTCGATCCGGGGTGCGAACATCGAGGAATGTCTGAATCAGATTCACGATCACTGTACCACCTTCCTTCTCGTGGTCTTCCAAGAACAATATCAGGTTCGTGAAAGCCAGGCGACTGATTGTCAATCGGTACTTGTTGATCCGGTAAAGCTGTGTAAGTTCATTCTGTTGTAGATGCTCGGGCTCTGTAATGGGCGCAAGTGCGCGTACATCGTCCTTGTGTTCGTTCTGGAACATTTCGCTAAAGAGGTCGAAGAATTCTCTGCCTTCCCGAGGGTAGAAGTCGCCTATGAGGTTTAGAAATGCGTGAACAAAGACGGGCCATAGTATCCGTTGGAGCTCCGGTTTGTAGATGTCGAGCGAGTTGTCGATCCAGTTCTGTAGCAACGCGAAAGACGTTCTGTACATCTTGCCGCCGGTCTCTTCGACGCGAGACGTGATGAGATTGCCATTTGGGTCGGTGTGCGCGCTTTCCTTCCTCAACATAGCCTCCGTTCGGCTGTAGCCTTTCTTTGCGAGGTACTCGAGGACCTCGAGGTAAAGGTCAGCCTCTGAAATCATGCTTACAAAGTTCGACCTAGAAATAGGAGGAAGCGAGGGCAGAAGCAGTGCGTAGTAGTCAGTGTAGCTTTGGAGCCTTGCGACTGCCGTCCGCTGCAGGTCCCGTCTGTTCACCGGTTCGTGCCAGCAACGAAATGGTTCGTGATACTGCGCACATCAGATGCACACAGCAGTCCACTTCGCCCCGGAGCGAACAGTTGATCGAGTCTTCGCAGCCATGCCGTATATTGTGCTTCGCTAAAGGGGGAATATATTAATGACTTACGATCTGGTTGAGATTTTGGTTGGAGTTGCCTCCCTGGCCGCCTCCAGGCGTTGTTGCCGGCGCATTCATACCACCAGCGCTTGGTGGCCCGGCACTCGCCGTCCGCGATGGCGGAGGCTGTTGTGCCATGTTGTTCAAGACTGCTCAATTGGGAGGTGGCACGATGATCATGTGTTGATGTGTTGCTTTCGCGAGGGCCCAACGAGTGAATTCTGCTGGTGGAAAATCGGTGGTCTCAAAGATACACAGTACGTGATCAAGTATACAACAAAGCTCGGCCTCGCAGCTCAGAAGGCGCCAACTTCATGCGACTTTCACGATAGCAAGCAAGTCGTCCATACGCTCATCTTGCGAGAGTCGAGGCAGCATGGCTTCGCACACAATTTCACCTGCGGATCGTATCCGCGACCTGTCTACCGTTGAGGCGGAAGTCACAGAGATGCTGCAGTCCGCCGGCCAAGCGATCAACTCGCTCACACACAGATCACTGAGTACCGACAACAGTGATACGCGGATGGAGACCGGGAGCGACACAGTGACATTGGAGGAGCGTAGAGCAGCATTCGCAGAGAACACTCAAGGCTTTTACACGCATCTGCAGGCCGTCGTCGCGAGGCTCAGAAGGCAGGCCTATGCGTTGGAGGAAGCAGGTATCATTGCGCTTGAAGCGCCAACACTTGCAGGAAGCTCGCAGCAGAAGCAAAGCATGTCAGGTCAAGGAGTGCAGAGAGGGCAGGGCACTGCGGCCTCGGTGCAGGAGACGGAGCGCATCACGAATGGAGGACTCGGCAATTTGGACGTCGGGTGGCTGAACAGCAGGGGCAATAAAGTAGCTACCGAGAAGGAGAGTGAGTTGATTGAAGAGGCAAAGCAGCTGCTGGAGGAGAGCCTGAGGGAGGGCGGCGGATGAGATTGCGGGGTGGAGGTCGCGCCTTCCTCGCGGAAGCTGCAACACTGGAAGCAAGAATTCTCGAGCTTTGGAACTTGACTTTGAAACACGAAACATCGCGTGCCTCACTATGCAAGCAACACCAAACCAGAGCGGCTCGTCGAAACGGCTCTCCGCCGGCGCGTTGTCCGATGAGCCCACCAGCAAGGCTCAGAGACCCATGACCCCGTCCACGAGAAGGACATTGTTCGAGTACGTTCTCCCAGCTAGTCTGGCGTGCTGTGCTAACATCTCGCAGTGCCAGACAACCTGTAATCGTGGTTGACGTAGGCAGGGGACCACGAGCGTTGCTCAGCATCCACGAGAACGTTCTGAGAGCTTCATCTCGGGTCCTCCACGCGGCCGTGGATGATGTTTGGCCGCGAATGAAGACTGAGCTGCCCGAAGAAGACCCGGACATCTTCGCTAGCTACGTGGACTGGCTTTACACCAAAGACTCCACCCTCTGCGACCATGACAAGGTTCTTTCGGCTGTCGATAAGTGGGATCTACTTATCCACTCATACTCGGTCGGCCTGAGGCTCTGGGACCCTCCATTCAGAGACACCGTCGTTGACCAGATGAAACGTCTTTTGGAGGACAGGTACAGCGCTCCCGAGTTCGTGCCCACACCAACCATTATGGAGAAAGCCAACGCGGTATACAAAAGCACATTGAGGTCTTCCAAGCGCCGTACACTGTTCGCCGAGTATGTGGCGGGCCTCGTCGATCCGGTCACCTTCGCAACAGCGAAGGACACATCAAGCGATCTGATCTTCGACGTGGCCAAGCTGCTCATGCAGAAACGATTCACTGGCGACGCGGACGACTTGTACCATCTCTACAAGCATGCCGATGACAGGTGCTACTACCATGAGCACAAGAAGGATAGCGAGCTGTGCTACCTGTTGAGAGAGTCCAAGTAGATCTCGAAGGTTAGTGGAATTGCTAGAAGCTCACCGCAGCTGGTGTGGTGGCGGCGTTAGGAAGCGCCCATACGAGAGCCTTTTTTTTTTGCTGGCTTGGCTTGCATTCTGGGCGAAGAAAATCTCATTAGATGTCGAAGGTCGGAGGAATCCCGAAAACTCACATCACCCGATGTGGCGGCAGTACCGATGTGCTGACGTCGGGGACGGAGTGACATTGCAGTGCTGGCGTGGCTTGCGCTCTCGATGATGGCAAGTAGCTCACGTACCTTCCAAACCGCCTTGGTTGAGCGCTTCAAAATTTCCGGTATGGAGATAGGCCCACCGCTGCTTCGGCCCCATCTTCTTGGATTGCCAGCATGGCGCTGAGAGAGATCTGACCCGTTTGGCGATTTGAGCGGCGGAGAGGACGGCTGATGCATAGTGAAAGAGTGTGCTACCTTTGTCGCCTTTCCTGCCTACCCTGCCTGATACCCCTTGCCTCCGCCAGCCAACATATATCCTCTCCCGCGCCCTGGTTCTGGTTCTCAGGAGCACCATAACTACCCGGAGAGCAGTTCGCTGGGCAGGTCCATTCTCCACGAAGTTGACGACCCTCGAACCACCACACCGCTCCCCAAGCTCCGCTCATAGAAATTATGTCGGCCAACTGGTTGAGCACCAGAGACTCTCGCACACCAGAATGTTATGGCTTCAAGTATGTCTTCTTATGCACTTTACCATACAGGCGCTCCGCTAACTACCACGAGTGCCGCTGAAGGGTTCACGGCGATCAACGTTGGCTTCCCACCGGTTCAGGTCTTCGTACATCGGCCCCTACTCAACTCATCAGAGTTCTCCAGGACTCGGAGCAAAACCCGGTGGAACACTGGAGCCGCAGTGGACCTCCCAGATGTCGGCATGCATACTTTCAACGTCTATGTCAGCTGGCTGTACTCCAGAAAGCTCCCAACAATCGTCGACGAGGCGGACATCCATCCAGCAGCTTGTGGCTTCGAGTGGGAAGCATTGGCGTCTGCTTACGTCTTGGGTGAGATGCTGCTCGACGCCGCCTTCCAAGACACCGTGTTTGACAGCATCCGTCGGAAGAAATGCAACTGTAGCGAGCCTCTTGTATGTCCAGGTCGATGCAGGGCAGCGGATAAGTTGTTCTCGGAAACGACAGACAACTCGATTGGACGGAAGTGGGCGATCGAGGTTGTTGTCGAGGCCATGAAGAAGAGAGACGATGTCGACGCCACCGGGCTCGGACTTTCGCAGGAGTTGGTCAAAGAGGCTTGCACTCTTCGCTGCTTGCGTGGCCAGCGCCGGATGTTCGAATACGAGGGAACGGCATGCTCGACATACCACTGCCATGGAGAGGACGAGGAATGCTATTTGGTTAACGAGCGGCGCTATATGGCGGACGAGCTATACGCGCTCATGGAGAGGAACACGGCGATGGTAAATCGGGCCAAAGTGCTTTCGTGGATCTGCCGCAGGTGAATGTAATCGTCGATGAGGTTTCGTAAAATCGACAAATGATCTAGTCTGGTGCGCTCTAATCCCGTACAAGAGGATTATCCCGCGACCTGCAGAAGTCATTGAATGCTTCCATGAGCCAGATGATGCCATCATGATCAAGTCCGATGAGCCTTCTCTCCCCAAGAACGCCACGAAAAGTATCCTCGCTTTTCCTCAACCTCTCCACGTCCTCGTGCTCCACGAGCAGCTCCATGTCTCCTTTAAGCTGCATGTACGCCTCAAACTCGAAAGTGTCTGCTTGGAAATTGAAACGGCCATTGATTAGATACATCATCCAGCCACGTCCGCCTCGGTGAAGCATGCTCAGCGTTCCGGCTTCTGCGGAGAGACTGTGCAACAATCGGATATTGTGGTTGCCGATCGCAGATAGCCATCTCTTGATGGTGGCAGTGTGTTCGTGCCAGCCGAAGTCGAGAGCGAATGTGTTGTTCTCGTAGAAGAGCGACAGGCTTTCTTCCCGGAGCTGTCTATTGACACGGCAGAGGCCTGGCTGAATGGCAGACCCCTGCATCGTAGAGCCGGTGCGCTGCTGCATATTTGGTGTGACGGCTACAACTGGGTAGGAGACCGCAGAGGTCCAGATGACATCGCGGAGTTCGCGAGGCAGAGCGAGAAGTCCGGAGGGTGGCAAGGTAGTGGCCATGCTGACTGTGAGGACGACAAGGCCTGTTGATGCCTTAATACAGCCTATTCGCTTCAAAGTACTAAGGTCTCCGAATGTTTTGTAGCAAGAAATGACGAGGCATACAAGAGAAGAGGGCAGGTTTTCGCCCCCAAAGCCAAGATGCGAGAAATCCCATCAGTGAGAGCAAGGGTCATCTGCAAGGATGGTCTTGTGGTGATTTTTAGGGGGGACACATGCATGAATATACGTGCATTATGAGAGCCATCACTTTGTGCTCGTTCAGCTTCTACGGCATTATGTGGAGGCTACCATCAACTATAGGGCGGTGTATTCATGACACTAGCCCTAGTATCATGATGCAAACCTCGAACTACCTACGATGCGATCACCTCTGGGAGCATCATCGCAAAATCTTCATACCTGACTTGGATGCACATACTGCCTGGTTGCACTAGCAAATTGTCCACACCAAGGAGGTCCGCTCATAGGGTAGGCTTCAGACTCGTCCAGCTGCGATGGCTACCTTTCGACGCTCCGATGGTATAGCACAAGTACGACACTAGCACGTCGTCAGCCGCGCCGTTGAAAGGGTTCTACCGTCTGGCCCTTCACCTGAAAACCTGTCCATAACTACGTTCCAGCTGATAAGACGGCTTGTACGAGAATATCGCCATCGGCCTGCCGCTCATCGACCAGCTCCAAGAGGTCATACCTTGGCGGTATCACGGACACAGAAGCTGTTGCTGGCCCAGAAGCTGCGCTCGAGACTCATAGGCTGCATGGAGTTGATTCGCTACCGGAATCGCAAAGTTCAGGAAGGACCGCGTTGCTGTAAGACTAGATCAAGAGCTGCAGTCGTTTTGCGTCTGTACTCTACCCTGATGTGATCTCAGTGAGTCGCCTTGAGTTGCTATGTTAGGGCAGAACCGTTTCCTTCGCTGATACTTCGGCCTTGCTAATCAGGCACCGCTTCTGGTGTAGTGTGCGCACTTTGAGGCGGTTTCCAGCTCAGGTGATCTTGTTACAGGATGAAGTTGAGCGTCTCGGATCAATGAATCAGATAAGACGATCGGCGATTAGAAGAGGAGCCATAGCATGCTTTGGCCCAACTCTGTATGTCACAGGCAGTGATGGGGCCGCCGCAAAGGACGCTCTGCAGACTTGTAGTTGCCGGTAGAGCGAGAGAGGCCGTCGTGACGCAGTCAGTTCTTTTGCGTACTTCGTGTCCCCAACACGCCTGGCAGGATGTCGCTCCGATGTGTCTCCGAGACCCAGTATATGTAAAGCTCGTGTCCTGTCTTTGGAAGTGCGTCACAGCCAGTTCTTCACCAATCGACACTCGAAAACCTCACACCGCACAACAACAATCTTCCACCCGACCTCACCCAGCAGCTCAAGATGAAGCTCCTCGCCGTCCTCAGCTTCCTGGCTTTCGCAAGCACGGTGTTTGCTGCTCCAATCTCGGAGCTAGAGGTACTACTACCCTGTCCCGAAGCCCCGCTGTGAATTCTCCACTGACTGACGGTGACCAGCGCCCTCCATTGGAAGTCAGGCAGACCTGTGGTGGCGCCTGCACCGGAGCCTGTCCATCCGGATGCGCCTGTGTGGGTTTCAGCGGTCTGCAGGGCGGCATTCCTGGCGTCTGCCAGGGCTAGACTGCTGCTGAACGGCACCGTACCATGACGCTTGGTGGGTAGTGGTGTAGAGGACCGTCCAAGTTCTTTAACATCGAAGTCTCGTGTCTTCGTAGTAGACGGTGGAGGTGGCATAGCGCCGAGGTGTCGGAGGACCTCGTGCTAGCGGGTAGACACGGATGGGGAACGACACCTGTCTTGCTCACGTCTCATACTGCACACCCAGATCTCTTCTCATACTCGAGGCAGATGGACACTTCATTGCCGTAACATCACACAATCTGCAAAACAGACCGCATATCTCCACTCTGGCAACATCGATCGAACTTCGTCATCAGCTGGACGAGCCCAAAAGTGCCGCGCCGAGGGATATCGCTCTTCTTGACACTGCGATCAACGATTTCTTGTGCACGACATAGCGCAACTGTCGTGGGTGGAATTGTAGCGGCCCCAGACTTCCTCCCACACTCACACCTGCAAAGCTTCACTTCCAACTTGCGGTCTCTCAGGTTGATAATGCCCTCGATGTTGACCATCCTACAGCTATCAGGTACCCGATCCGGCAACTCGCTTTCAATAGCCCTGTGGCCTCTCAAAGTCAAGAAGCGGAGAGTCTTGATGTTGTCTTGGCCGATAGCGTTCAACCAGAGCTCTGCATTTTCACGAGCTGAGTTCGTGACGCCGCTTTTGAAGATGTTGTTTTGGTAGAACAGTGGAAGTGTCTCGTACCGCAGCTGTCGACTGACGCGGCAGAGGAGGGGCTGCACTGCGAGTTGCGGTGCAGACGTTATGTCTATTGTACTCACGCCTAGAGCATACCCCCAGATTTCATCGCGGAGTTCGCGAGGTAAGTCGAAAAGCCCTTTGGGTGGCGAGGCCGCGGCCATTGTGGTCCTGGGTTGTGAAGCCATGCTTTCCAGAGGTATAATGGTATTGTGTTCTCGTCGTGATATTATCTTATATTGACTCTCAAGAAGTGCAATCTCAAGTCTACTGTCACCGCTCAGCTGGGAAGACTAAGGTAAGGCAGCACCAAGCCACCACCAACAGGAGCTAATCCGCTGAGTGAACGGATATTCCAAGGCCCGCTGCTCTAACCGCTTCGGGCAGTTGGGCGCCTGAAAATGCTAGGTTCGCAGGAGTGGGTTGTCGGATGATCCACAAAAGTCGTCGAACTCCTTCATAACCACAGATATCCGAGCAGCGGCCAAGCCTAGTCCAAGAAGACCTCGCTCGCTGAAGATGGATCGGAAGGCCTCTTCGGCCTCTTTCAGCCTTTCAACGTCTTCTCGTTTCGTTACGGCTTGCACGATATGTGGCGAGGAATTCACATATGCCTCAAGCCTGATCTCGCAGGTTTTCATGTCGACTTCGCCGATCACGAGAAATGTATCCCAGCCGCCGCTAGGTCGAGCCCTACTCAGCGTCCTGGTGCTCAGGGCAAGGCGGCGGAGGTGGCTGGCGTTGGCATCGCGAATTGCTTCAAGCCAGCGACCCGTATTCTCGCGCCCTTTGAATGAGATGTCCACGGAGAAGATGTTGGTGCTGTAGAATAGTGGTAGAGCCTCGTGGCGAAGCTGTCGATTCACCCGACAGATCGAGGGCTATGTGGCGTTGCTCTTGAAAACGAAGCCGGAACGGCACCAGGCTGGCGTGACTGCGGTGAGTGGTTGGGCAACGACGTATGTCAGAACCTCGTCGCGGAGCTCGCGTGGCAAAGCGAACAGCCTGTCAAAGAATGATGGCCTGGTCGAAGCCATCGGTGTTGGTAAGCTGTGTTTTCCGATTGTGAAGCTCGCTTCGCTGTGCCGATGGATGGCGACCCTAAGCCCGTCTTGATACATAGCTACTCAATGTACAGGGCATAGCTGTTGCAATCTGTGACCGGTTCGTAATGGGGTCAAGAAGAAAAGAATTATGAAGTCCGAAGTCGAAGGAAGAAGCGACCTATCTCTACATTTCTAGCCCTTTCTGGAAGCTACACACTGCAGCATCACAGCAGTACAGTTGTGCGGCCTTCGTACAGCATTGAGGATTCAGGAAGAGTAGGTACCAGAGTTGATCGTCTTACATTCCACTACGACTAGTAGCCGGCTTTGAAAGCGCAAGCGCCCTCAGACATGATCATACCCCCCATCTTACTTCCTAGCTTTCAACACAATGATTTCGGTAAGGCCAGAAACATGGATAGCGCAACCACGTTGTACCGCCCGTTCCCTTTCTCATGCTGCTCATGGTGTCGAGTTATTGCTTGACACGTAGCATAGCCTCACCTGGCACCATCTCCCTGCAGCGGCATGTCGAAATAGTTCCAGCACGGCCTGGCGTGCAGACGACCAAGGCTAGAAGATGTTGAGGGCCCGGAGAGGATTCTCCGCCGTCGACTCGCAGAAGTCACTAAATCGTTCCATGAGCCATGTGAGCCCGCTCACAGTCCTTGGCAGCCCGTCAGGGAACTTCTCCTCAAGGGCACGCCGCAAAACATCTTCAGCTTCCTTCACCCTTCGCACGTCCCCAGCATCGTCGAGGATCTCTGGTTTGTTGCGCAACCAGGAGTATGCCGCAAACTTGACACCCCCTCCCTTCACATCAAAATTCCCGACAATATCCACAGACGTAGTGTACGAGCTCATCTTGGTGTGGATCCTGGCCACCGTGGTGCTGACCAGCTCCAGGCGCTGTAAGTGGCGGGCGTTTTCGTCACCGATTTTCGTTAGCCAGAATGTGGCATTCGCGCGGTTGCTGCGGTAAAGGTCGATAGAGAAGATGTGACTGCTGTAATATATGGGCAGAGTCTCCAGTCGCAGCTGTCTACTGGCCCGGCAGATTGCAGGTTGGATGTAGTTGGCCCTAATGGTGTGATCGAACCACGGACATCGTACGTACTTTGCAGGTGTCACGGGCGTGAACTTTGGTGTGACGACGTAGGTATAGATCTGGTCGCGGAGCTCGCGGGGTAGGGCGAAGAGTCGATTTAATGGTGAAGTCGTGGCCATGACAGTATACGGCCTGCCTGGCGTAATACTCGGTCCTGCTCTGCTTGTGTTCGTTGAGACCCTGCACCTGCGGAGGTGCTCTGAAGTTTGAGTCTTCACACGACGAAGTTTACGAAGCCTCGATTCCTGATGACGTTGGTGGCCCCACTTTCCCGGCCCGCTGAGGCAGTTGTGAAATCACATGCAAATTTTCAGGTGTTTGCTTACGTAGGTAACTCAGCGTGCTCGTAGAGTATTCTCCATGTTTTTCGACTCGCAGAAGATACCAAACCGCTCAATCAGCCACACGCCCGTTCACAGTCTGCAGCCCCTCGAGATACTCTTCTCTGGTGATGGAACGTAGAGTATCTTCAGCGTCTTTTAATCTCGCCACGTCCCTCACATTGCTAAGCGGTCGCGGTCGGGGTGTATCGCCGTACGTCCGAAGGTATGCCGTAAGGTCAAGATCAACATCCATGATGTCGAATGTCGCGAAGATGTCCGCCCCTACTAGCTCCGAGCGTCCCACTATGTGATCCCTGTGGCATCTGAAGACCGTGGTGTGGAATAGTTCCACACGCCGTAGATGACGAGCGCCAGAATCACCGATCTTTGTCAGCCAGGACCTCGCGATTGTTCTATCATACGCTGGCGTCGATGGCGAAAGTGTTGATATTGTAGTACACTGGTAAGGGCTCCTCCCGGAGCTGCTTGTTGGCGCCACAAATCCCGGGTTGGCGAGCGTTGGCCCGTGACTGGTGCAGATATCGCGGATGGATAGATGCGTCAGAGCGAGGGTGGGCGGGTGTGACGTGCAGGAAATCCTCCGCGAGCGCATACGCATATATCGTATCGCGAAGCTCACGAGGCAGCGGGAGAAGTCGATTCGGTGGCGGATCCATGGCCATGGTAGGTTGTGCTCAGTGCTCCAGAAGTAAGCTGTTCGTGATATTGTCTTCGGTCAGGCTAGATCGGCGGAGTGCTTGCTTGCTTTCTGCCTGCGTCGGTGGGTTTGCGGTAGGCAAGAGCGAGTAGTGAATTTGCCAGAAGTTCGAGTAGTGGAACGAGCCGTGAGTGAGTGAACCAGAAAGACGAGATCTTTCAACAAACACGAAGTGCAAATATCCAGATGAAGTGACGTCGCCTCCCGCTCCCACCCCCGTGCTCACCCGACTTAAGTTCGGCGCCGAAGCAGTGTACAATATGCAAGCTCGTGCTGACAGTTCCACGACCAACCGATATGATGCGATGTTCCCAGCGTTGCAAGCGACTTGACGTATCTGGAAGTACCGTCCTAATGGCGGCAAGGCAAAATTCGAGCAGGCCAATGGCTTGTGGACGACCTGATTCTCGATATTTCCTTCTCTCTTGCATTCATCCGATCCTTCGTGGCTGGCAACCCGGGGTGAGGTAGTGGGAGTTTTTTTGCTCCTCTGAAGGTCAAGGGTTCGAAAATTCAATGGTTGCCATTCCATGGAATCATTCCTTTGGACCAATACCTTGATCCGATTCCTCCTTTTTGGTTCGATCGCGACAGCTCTCTGACAAGAACATGATCTCCTCGCCGCTCGGGCGGATGTCCGTGTTTCTTACCGCGTTCTCGCAGCGTATGGTACCCTTCATGCGGCGCGAGAGGCCTCAGTTTCCACGACCATCACTCAGCTCAAAGTCCTCCACTTTCATTTCCATTTCCCTTCCCAACATCCTCACATCACCTCCCCATCGCATGCACCCTCGTCATCAACCTAACCAATCCCTCCGCTCCCACCAGATCCCCCGCCCGCAACAACTTCGCCAGATCAATATTCAACGGACTATCCGGCTCCCCTCCCGCCCCCATCAACTGCTGCACCGCCTCCAACGTACTCACGACCCCATACGCCGGCGTCCACGAAGTCTTCAGCAGATCGAGACAGATCTCTCCAGTCTTGAAGTTGACGTTGGGGTGGCAGCAGGGGGTGAGGAAATGGATGGAGGGTGGGGTGGAAGGATAGTTGGGGGGAATGGTGATGGAGAGGTTGAAGAGACCGCCTGGAGGGTTGTTAATGGGTAGCCAGCAGCACGTGCATTGTAGCATTGTGGGTGTTGCCTACCTTCGTATGCAGTATCGTCCGGTCCTTTCAAGACGGCTCGCAGATTCGTGAGGTCGTCATCGCTTACAGGCTCGAGTACGAGAACAGCGGAGGAGGGATCGCGGTGGAAAGTTTGCAGCTCTTTGACGAGCCGTTTGGAGGCCATTGTCATCGATCCATACTTCCAACAGACAAAAGGCTGAAGTTGTAGAGGAGCAGGTTGCTGTTGAATTTCACGATGTTTCTGGCCGAGGTCCGATATTTTAGCATTCATCTAGCATCACGTGACATGAATGTGCCGAACAGGTTCATTGGTCGCGAGCAGATGATGAGAGAAGAGATACATGTAGCCTTAAGGGCGGAACGTTGCTTTTGTATCACTTTCCGAATCGCAAGTCTATCTACAGCTCATCATGCCCGCCCACACTCGGCGTCTCCGGCATCCGCATGATCTTAACAACCAAGCTCGTCCAGCCCGTGAAATGCCTCGTGCGCTGGCCCTGGCCCGTCTCGGGGTTATATTGCTCCCAAGCAAACCCAGTCTCTTTCCACGACTCGTAGACAGTATTGACGAGGTTCTTGCGGAGAGACGTGTATAGCTTCGCCGCTTGCTTTTGCTGTAGACCGGCGGCCTGTGCGATATTCTGTAATTCGAGGTCAGCGTGTGTGTTGCGAGGAAGGTAGTTGCATTATACTTACGAGCAGCTGTCGAACAATAAGGTAGTTCATATTCATCCACACCGGGCTCCGCCAGTAGTTCTCCTCGGTGCCGTACAATGCATCCGCCTTACTTAGGCTTCTGATGCCGTGCGGACTCCAGAGCTCGTGCTCGTCGCCGATCAAGTCCAAGACCGCCTTGAGATGCTCATGCTCTGGGCCAATCAGGCCAGTCATGAATGGAAAAATGCTGATGTACCCTTTGTGGCAGACGTGCACACTTTCCTCGTAATCGTCGATTGTTGCGTCGCAGTACGTCTTGTCCTTGGCCGACCAGTGGAGATCGTCCACGTTCTTGCGTATAGCATCTGCGATCTTCGAGATCCGTGTTGCGTCTTCGCTTTCTTCCAGGTATGAGGCGATGCGGTGCATAGACCTGGACATCATGCCCATCCAAGAGATAAGATCGACATGCAGCTCACCCGGATGCGGTGGCTGCGCCCGTGGGTAATCGTCAAGACCAGAAGTCAAGATATGCTGCGGTGTCCTTCCGCGCCAGCGATATGCCTCCTTCGAGCTGAAAGCCGGCCTATCGTAGCTCTTGAGGTCTCCAAACTGCGTCTTGCGGTACCAGTCGAAGTTGCGTTGCAGTAGCGGGTACACCTGCGCCAACCACGGCTTCAACACTTTCGTGAGTTCGGTATCTGCTTTCTTGCCTTCAATTTTATCCAGAAGAGCCTCCAAGACCATGAACAGTGTCGGAGGGTTGGCATAGTGCGGGTATTGAATCTGGAACTCCTGCGGAACCTTGCTTCTCGCCTCGTTGCCAAGGATCTGCTCTCGCGGGATCCAGCCATCTTCGTCCATGGTATTGAACCAGCTCCCCAAGATCTGCATCACGAGCTCTGCGTCCCAGTCAACGATAGGTAGAAGGTGGAATCCTTCGTCCCACAGAAAGCCTCGTGGAAAGAAAGGCCGGCTGGGAATAGAAGTAAACAGCTCATAAGGGCCTTCCAGCTTTTGCTCGTTCCGTCCACGAGCTTCAGCAGTTTCTTGGTCGAAACCTTCGTTCACCTCCTCGTATTCAGAGGCGTAGGAGCGGTCGACTAATTGATCGCCGTAGAAGTAGCCAATGCCACCCATCAAGTTCGAAAGAAGAGACTTGCTGAAAGTAGAATGGTCGTCTTTGGTAAACGGCTTGTTCGGTGCAAGCACATCAGAGAACTTGGAGTCAAAGGCTTTAGTGACCTTGTCGATCTCCTGTGTCAGATCTGAGGACGACGGCGTTTTCAGCATTGTCGAAGGCGTGTAGAAGATATCGAACTCGAAGTCGCCTTCGAAGACTTTCTGGACCATGTGGAAATTGCCTGTTCCGGGAAGATTCTGGATGGTGTAGGTCTGCCATGGTGGTGGCATTTGCTCTTGGGTGTACTTCTCGACGTAAGCATCGATCGTCGTTTTCAGGGAACTGAAGATAAGAGCTGTATGAGATCTTAGAGTCAATATCAGCATGACTGAAGGTCACGTAGATAGAGGGGAGAGGTAGGCTTACGTTTGCTTTGCCAAAGTGCTTCCTCTGGTACCTGGACAGAATGTACGAGCGTATGCTCAAGTGGTTTCGCATGATAAGACGGATGATTGTGCTGAGGATGCTGGTTCTTCTCATGTGTCTCGGTCACTGTGAGTCGGAACTCGCCAAGATCGGTCGTCTGTCCGTTGATGACAACGTTCCGATCGAAACCCATATCTCCTCCTCCTTCAGCTCCAAGCACTTCCAGACTACTCAGTCCTTCAGCACCAACAGTGAACCAGACCGCCGTCTTCGAGCCCTCCTTGACACCATTCTGACTACCCAGACTCGGCTCTGCATCTTCCCTCACACTGCCTTTGACTCTGGCACCCCACCCGCCTCTGCCTTCGTCAAACTTGACAAACGAGGTCTCCATGTCAATGCCATTGCCCTTGTCGTATACAGTTTGCACTCCACCCGTTCGAGGATCGTACTTATCCCAGCCATAGCCGCCCATGTCCTCGTTCTGCTCGCAGGTATATCGAATGCCTTCGGAGACATGGCTGAAGTCTTCCACTCTGCTCCACAACAGAGCTGTTGTGAGTGATTTGGGCAATCGAGGTCGAAGGCCAAAGTAGAGGTTCGGACGGTAGGCTCCCCATAGTAGGCTATCGTTGGAGGCTTTCGAGAAGACTGAACCTGTGTCCCCAGTCGATGCTGCCGCAGCGCCGAGGAGCGCCAGGAGTGCGGCGCTGCTCCAATGCATTGCCACCATCTTGCAGAGAAGCAGTCCCGCGCTTCAATGTCTGTTCTTGGCCTTACTCAAACGCCACGTTTTAAGAAGTCAATGTTCATATGCCAAGCCCCGGAGAGTTCAGCCACCAAACTCTAAAGCGGACCTTCTTTCACATCCGGATGCACGCACATCTTTGATCATTAGCATTCATGAGCGATATTTGTACGCCCTGATGAAGCACATCTAGAAACCTACATACGTTCCGCCCGACAGCGCTAAGCATCCTGAAACTCGAACACCCTCCAACAAACAAGGTCTGCAACGCAGTCGCTGGGTCGCATTATGGATTTCAGATGAACTCTGGGCTTTCTTAGCATCATCTGTCGACACAACTAAGCCTTCACCATGGATCTCCTTCAATCGGTGCGCAAGGAAGGCTCCCGCGGCGGCGTCAACTTCTCCTGGGACGACGTCAAAAACTCCCAACACCGTGAGAACTACCTCGGCCACTCGCTGAAAGCTCCCGTCGGCCGGTGGCAGAAGAACAAAGACCTTGGGTGGTACGCGCGAGCCGAGGATGCGGATCTTTCGCCCGAGGAGAGGGTGGTGAAGGAGCAGGAGAGGAAGAGGGAGGAGATGAGGAAGATCAAGGAGGCGGAGGAGGATGCGATGGCGAAGGCAATGGGGTTGCCGGTGGTGGATAGGACGAATGCGAATGAGGTGCCGTTGGGTTTGGGGAGGGAGCAGCAGAGGGGGGTTAATCTGGCGCTGAAGGAGGCGTTGGGGGAGGAGGTGGAGGCGGGGAAGGGGATTGGGTTTGGTGGGGTGAGTGGGAAGGGTGGGGAGGGGGGGAGGGAGGTTTCGAAGGGGTCGAGATCCAGGGATGATGACCGGCCGAGAGAGAGGAGGCGAAGACGTGATGATGAAGATGATGAGAGAGGGACTAAGAAGGCGAGAAGATCTAGGTCGAGATCTCGGGATCGGGAGAGGAGGCATAGACGGCATCGCCATCACGAGCGCGAGAGATCAAAGTCTCGTTCGCGATCGAGGGACAGACGACGAAGGTCGAAGAGTCGTGATCGGGCTGGTGGTGACAAGACAGAACGAAATCGAGACCGAGACGACCGTTCGAGGAGTCGCGAAAGACATCACAGGCGGCGGCACAGGAGTCGAAGTCGGTCAAGATCCCCGTACCAAAGGCGGCGGCATAGCGACGATCGGTGACAGTGTTTACTGTCTCCGCTGTAAAACACACCTGACTCCCACAAAGGACGAAATATGCGACAATCAAACCAATTACTTCGACGACAGCCTACCGCATAGCGTTATAGTAAGCGAGGTGGTGAAGCGTCCGAATCACCAAGAAGCCTTTCCGACTTTACGTCGAGGCACGAGGGGCTTCTTCAACATGCAGCATCGACGAGGTAACGAAATGATGTCGTTCACCTGTGTAGCAAATGGTGTATTCAATCAACCGTTTCCGGCCCTCAAATCCACACGAAAATGTACTCATGATTGGCTCAGCGTTACTGAGAGGCATACCGAGCGTAGATAAAGGTCTATGTATACAGAAAGCTCATCCCCCGCATCGTGTTGGATAGTGAAGGGAGAACGTAATAACATAATGGCCAACATGTACTGTAGGAGGGTCTAGGGATGCTCGGAACCGACTGCCTCTTTGGGCTTATCTTGTGACTGTGGGGAAGTGGCTTCGAGCTTGCCTTTGCCGTTTGCCGAGAGCGGTTACACGAGGAAGGTGCTGCCATGCTCGCCATGTCATAAAAGCTCATATCTCACAGCGCTTTCGCCTTTTCTTCTTCCAACTCTCTCTCCTCTCGCCTACAACGACAACAACAAAGATGGCCTCCTTACTCCGTAATGCTGCTCGCATGCAGCCCACCATCACCAGAGCCATTCGAACACAAGCCCCAATGGCCCGGCGGTCAATGGCTTCACAAACGCCACCCCGAAACGCGACGGCAGCAGCAATGGCACAGGCTCCAGAGTCCAGTGGCTACGAGCAGCCCTTCTTCCCCGACGAGCCTACTGGTCCTATGATCCGTACCGAGATTCCTGGTCCTGAGAGCAAGAAGGCGATTATCGAGCTAGACAAGATCTTCGAGACTCGCTCCTTGAACATGATGACCAACTACCAGAACTCCTACGGCAACTACATCGCGGATCTCGACGGCAACGTTCTACTCGACGTCTACGCCCAGATTGCCTCCATCCCAGTCGGCTACAGCAACCCGTCCCTTATGCTCTCTGCCACCAGTCCAGAAATGATCTCCGCCATAATCAACCGACCAGCAATGGGCAACTTCCCGCAGCACGACTGGGCAGAGATTCTCGAGACTGGCATGCTCAAGGTGGCGCCAAAGGGCTGCAACCAAGTCTTCACTGCACTCGCAGGCTCAGACGCCAACGAACTCGCATTCAAGGCTGCTTTCATGTGGCGACGACGACAAGAGCGTGGTGGTCCAGACGTTGAGTTCACAGAGGAGGAGATCAGGACAGCGATGAACAACCAGAAGCCGGGCTCACCCGACATGAGCATTCTCTCCTTCAAGACCGGCTTCCACGGCCGACTCTTCGGCTCACTTTCGACCACCCGCTCCAAGCCCATCCACAAGCTCGACATTCCTGCCTTCGATTGGCCACAAGCCTCCTTCCCACACCTGAAATACCCTCTCGAGCAGCACGCCGAGGAGAATGCAAAAGAAGAGCAGAGGTGCTTGGAGGAGGTGGAGCATCTGCTCAAGACATTCCACAGCCCACCAGCCGCCGTCATCGTAGAGCCAATCCAGTCTGAGGGTGGTGACAACCACGCCTCACCAGCATTCTTCCAGGGCCTGCGTGCAGTGACCCGCAAGCACAACGTCCTCCTCATCGTCGACGAAGTGCAGACCGGTGTCGGCGCAACAGGCAAATTCTGGGCCCACGAGCACTGGAACCTGCAAGACCCACCAGACATGGTGACCTTCTCCAAGAAGGCACAGACTGCTGGCTACTACTTCGGCAACTCCGAGCTGCGACCCAACAAACCATACCGCCAATTCAACACCTGGATGGGTGACCCAGCGCGCGCACTCCTCTTCCGCGCCATCATCCAGGAGATTGAGCGACTGAACCTCGTCCAGAACACTGCCGAGACTGGAGACTATCTGTACAACGGCTTGACAGACCTCAGCAAGCGGTACCCGAAGGAGATCCAGAACTTACGTGGTAAGGGCCAAGGCACATTCATCGCTTGGGACTCCCCACGACGAGATGAGGTGCTGAAGAAGGCGAAGGGTGTGGGCATCAACATTGGAGGTTCGGGCGAGAAGGCTGTCCGTCTGAGGCCGATGTTGATTTTCCAGAAGAAGCATGCGGATATTTTGATGGATGGGCTTGAGAAGATCTTTAAGTCGTGAGGAGGGTGATGGCGGTGTTTAATGAGACCATGACATTGGAGTCTGAACCGATAGCGGGCGTTTGACGAGGCGTTTGGGCAGGTAGTGAAGGATGTAACCGAAGCGGATTCTTCTAGTGACACATACCTCAAGACTCTTGCCAGCATCCTCACCATAATGCTGTAAGATGTCGTCGAGTGGACACCGCTGCACGTGAACGCCATGCCAAGGTACTTAGATCCGACTTCAGCTCCTCCTCGAACTTCAACCCACAGGTTCGATAGCCTATTACATTATTCAGCATTGTTGAAGCCAGAGGCCAGCAACAGGATGCATCGACACATGTAGAACCTATCACTCAACTTGACCGTCACGCTCAACGATGCCCGCCGCCGAACTCCCCATCCTCACCGTCGCCCACGCCACCGCATTCTCCCTGTGGCTCGTGCGCTGCGCAGAGACATCTCCAGGCGTCTGGCTCACCCTCGCCAAAAAGGGCGTCGCGGTCCCGACTTCTCTTACTTACGCGCAAGCGCTCGAGGAGGCATTATGCCACGGCTGGATCGACGGCCAAGCCCGCAGTTGCGATGCTAAAACCTTCTTCCACCGATTCACGCCGCGCACGAAGACGAGTAAGTGGAGTAAGCGGAATGTGGGGATTGTAGAGCGTTTGGAGGCGGAGGGGAGGATGATGGCGAGGGGGCGGGGGGAGGTGGAGAGGGCGAAACGCGATGGAAGGGTGGCGGGAGCTTATGAGGGATCGGCGAATATGTATGCTCCACTACGAACGGACCTCTTGCTGAGACGTTGCTGACAGCTACGAAAGGGAGCCGACTCCTGAGCTCGTGGCCGCTATCGCGGAGGATCCGAAGGCGCAGGAGGTTTGGGATGGCTTGACGAAGCAGAATCGGTATGCGTTTTGTCTGCGTCTTGCGGCGTTGAAGACAGAGGCTGGAAAGAGGAAGAGGGTTGCGGCGACTGTGGAGTCGTTGAGGAAGTGGGAGCTGCCGTATCCGCAGAAGCAGGGGAGGGTATCTCGAAAGGCTTCTACTCCTGCAAGCGGAACCTCGGTGCTGGCGAAGCAGGCGCCGTCGAGGATTGAGAAGGGTACGGAGGGGGCGAGGCGGTCGTCTCGTGTGAAGAAGAGCTCATTCGAGCGTTGAGCTTTGCTGGATATCACTCCGATGCCGCTTCTTACTGCAAGTAGGATTGCCGCGACGGGCAGGACATGCACCCATGTGTCTTTGTGATTCACTCTGGGTTAAGTGCTCACCGGCCCCTGGCCCTCAGTATACCGGAGTCCACCCGCCACTATACCGACACCGACCTACTGCCACACTTCAGCTCAAAAGTACGATGGCACGATGTGGCCCGCTGTCACAACGCTGAGCTCGACCAGAAGTAGCTCTGAAGGCGAATAATGGACCTTGAGCTACGTACAGTGGAGACGGGCCAGTACCGAGGGGATAGACCAACGGCATATCTAATGACGACGCACATTGCAAGCTTGACATCGTGGAAGCGTTGCAGAGCGGAGGAGTCTGACGGAGAGCATGCCCGGACCATGAAGAACAAGCATGCGCAGTCGATCGAAGAGGTATTTAGCTTTTCTATTGATGGGAGGTCGTTTCAGCGAATGTG
Source organism: Extremus antarcticus (assembly GCA_033117895.1). NCBI lineage: Eukaryota > Fungi > Ascomycota > Dothideomycetes > Mycosphaerellales > Extremaceae > Extremus > Extremus antarcticus. The sequence continues at coordinate 36,113 of JAWDJX010000084.1, read as the reverse complement.
TCGCAACGCGGCAGTGTTCAACGATATCTGGACTGGCCGAGCGGTGGAGCTGACGTCGCTTGATTGCAACACTATCTAGCCCTGTTTTATTGCCAGCCTACACAGTCTGTGTACTTCAAACCTTGTCAGAGATGTTCCACTGCGGTGGCACATGTGCTACCGTCGATTGCCAGTTTGGTTCCGCTACATTTCTCCCAGCTTGTAGTCGGCCTTCTCGATGATCGGCGGTGGCTTCACAACGTTCCTCTGTCGCAGGAGCTTGGCTCGGACAAACCAAGGAATAGTCTTAGTTGTTTCATGGTGCAAGAACGTCTTGGTCGGCACAGAGAAGACCTGATCGATTTCCTCGAGTGTCAACTGCTTAGTCTCGCGGACAAAGCAGAAGATCATTCCCCAGGCGATCAGATTGAGACCTTCAAGATAGTCAGTGATGTGATCAATAGCGGCAAGGAGGTTTCAGGGCATGGCCTACCAGCGTAGAAGCAAAAAGCACCCGTCGGAGTCATCACCGTCTGCATGCGTAGGAAGGTCAAACTGAGGACACCGGCAAAGGTGTTGTTGATGCAGACGGCCCAGGCCATTCCTTGCTCACGCTGGATCGTTGGAAACACCTCGGCGGAGTACTGAAACGCGACCGGGCCTTCACCTAGACCGTAGCAAATGGTGAACAGGTAAACGAACAACACGACCGGTCCGATCTGTGCGCCAACGGATGCGTCCTTGGGTACAAGAAGGGACAAGCCGGCTGCCAGCAAGAAGAGTGCCATGAGCGGGAAAGTCTAACGATCAGTGGTCAGTCAAGCTCCTGTTCCAACACGAGGTCCACTTACAGCCAGAGTGAGCCATCTCCGTCCTTTGGTGTCAATGGTGAACAAGGTTGGAATCGTCGACACGACCTGGATCCCGCCGTAGCCCAGCGAGGCGTACAACGCTTGTACCGGAGTGTATCCGGCATTCTCGAAGATAGTGGAACTGTAGAATGAGATGATATTGATACCGCACATTTGCTGAGCGAGCATGACGGTCGATGCGCCGTAGTTGGCACGCCTGATGCGAGGGATGGCAAAAATGTCCCACATACGTGTGAAGTAAGTTGAGTTTGGCGACAGTCTGAGCTCTTCCTGGTAGAGGATGAAGGAGTAGTAGTAGTCTCTTGCCCCAATGATGGGATGGGATCGCAGCTTCGCCATCGATCGGTAGCCTTTGGCGATCTTGCCGTGTTTCATGAGCCAACTGGAAGATGTCAGCACAACTGCTTCCATGTTGGGTTTTTCGTCTGAGTGGGGAAATCGTACCGTGGGCTCTCTGGGCAGAACCATATTCCAAGCATGAGGACGAACGAAGGGATGAACGCTGAGCCGAGCTGGAGACGCCAAGAGATGGCTCCGGTGTCTTTGACGATGACGTTGGCCTAAAGATAATCGAGTCAATAATCAGCAATGTGTTCGACTCGAAAGGAGGTCTGAAGGGCCACAACATACGCAGAAGCCGAGGAAGATGCCAGTAACGACCCAGAGCTGCCAGAACATGACCAATGCACCTCTGATACGATGAGGAGCCATTTCAGCGCTGTAAATAGGAACGGTGGCGTTCTTCGCGCCAATGCCAATGCCCATGACGAAACGTGCAGCGAACAGTCCCTGCCATGATTGAGCGAATCCAGAGCCGATGGGACAGGCAGTCAGGCAAGCGGCAGTGAGGAAAATCTCTCCTCTGCGGCCCAAATAATGGTTAAGCGGGTCGACGATGAAAGCACCACTGTTGCAGAAGTCAGCTAAATATGCTGCGCACATGAATACGTGTCACATACATGAGGCCAGCTGTGAGGAAAATGATGGCGTTGATCGATCCGACGATCCATTCGTCTGTACCCTTTCCGTCGATACCGAGCGCTGTAGGGAAGGACAAGTTGGCACCGTTGGAACCGGTTTGATCCCATCCCTACAGTACAGAAAGACAGACGTGGTCAGCCATGTCTCAAAGTCGAGAAAGTTGCTGATCAGTGCTTACTTGGGTGGCGGCTCCGACAGCGCATAAACCAACCGAGTACCAGAGCATGAAAGGGCCATTCCACTTGTGCTCATGCTCATAAGCAAGGGCGTGGCGTTCTTCCTCGGTCAGTTCGGTGACCTGGTCGAAGTTCTCTGGATCTCGGGCTACAAGGGCAGCGCGGCCGAACAGGTCGGCGAGTTCAGCCATGTCGTTCTTCTCGGCGAAGACTCGAGCGTCCTCGACGGTCTGCTCCTTGGATGCATTCTGCGATAGACCTTCAATTAGTCATCTTATATGTCTGTACGTGCCCAATCGCTGCTAACCTTCAATGGGTTGTGGACGATGTTGAGCGCAACAGATCCGCGACGATTGGCAGCATCGGCGAGTTCGGCTTGCTCGGCTTGAGTTGGCTGATATGTCTCGATGCCAGATTTCTCAGAATCCCCAATCTTATCATTATGAGCCTCGTAGTGCGCCTCGTCGGAGTTCTTGTCAGACATGATGGCCAAGAGCAGTTCTCACAAGCAGCCTTGGAAAACGATTGAAGAATTCCCCAGATGGAGAAGGACTGGACTGGGCACGTGGAGCTTACATATAGGATTGCTTCGCGCGCACCCCGAGGTGGGGATTGTCTTGGATCATTCCTTGGAGGTCATCACTCCCTGTGGTCCAAACGTCGACCAGCGGGACCAAGCACTGTCGAGAAAGGTTCTTATCGAATGACGTTGCAGCACACGGAATCCTAGCGGGAGGTTTTGTGGGGGCGGATCAGCGTTTGCATGGATCATGGGGCGGAAATTGCCCAATCGTGCATCCTGCATATTTGCACGACTCGATTGATAGCGATGTCCGAGTCCGACTCCGATGTACCTGAGTACCTCGTCGCTCAGGCTTGATGACGAGCGGCCGCTCTCGATACATCTGCTCAATCGAAGAGAGCCTTGTGGCAGCTACCTCCGTAGCGAAAGGGCTGAATAGAAACGCACATGCAAGGCGAATCCTTCACCGTGAAGATCGTTGTCCTAGCGGCTCGGCACCTGGTCCCGCTCGGCATGTGACAACTCTCTCCGAGCTCGGTCTCCCTCCCGTCTCCCCCCCAAATCGGCCTGCGACAGAACGCAGTCGTCCAGAGCCTTTGCAACGGCGACCCGTGGATACCCTTTCATGGACTGGACTGGGTCGGGAGGTTGCTGACCGCCATCACCCCAGAGAAGAAGCCGGGTCCTCGAATTCGCATGCTTTTCCCCAAAGAAGCATGACGAAGGATGCGGAGCATCCCCACTTCCGCCCCCAAGCAAAGTCTATCGCAGTCTTGGATCTTGTCATCATGCCCTTGGTAGCCACAGTGAGCACACGACACTGGACTGGCGAGATGCGCCGCCATGGATTCGAAGCATTGCTGCTTCGGTCCGAATGGTGCATATATGCTCGTGCTCATTCTCGAGGATTCGGACATCGTTCGAGGGTCATGGTGCGTTCGCAGACAATCCTTGAACTACTCCTCCTCGTCATCGTGAGTTGGAAAGGATTGGAGTGCTTCCAAAGGCGATGGCAATGAGCGGAGTAGGATCGCACACGAAAATCAGCACGTCAGAAGGTGAGGTGAGGTGTTTAACAAAGACGTGGTTTCCTTTGCTCCACAGATCCTTGTACAGGTTTCCTCTTCTTAACAAGACACGAAGGTATATGATGGGAACTGCCAGGTTCTCCCGAAAATCAGGCACTTCCCACGATGAACAATCAGATGAGACTTCGGTGGCAGGCGCCCTACTTGTCCTGTAGCCTCTCACGGTTGATGCTCCTTTGGCAACGTGCGGATTTCCACCCAAGCATTCGTGGCTCGATCACAGCGATGTGAACAATCCCGTGCAACCACCGGACCAACAGCGAGATTCGTCAGCGCGTGTTGCTTGTCGGCCTGTGCTGCTGCAACGGTGATACTCTAACATATGAGATGTACGGCAGAAGCGGGAACAGACCAGGTCGCAAGGACTAGGACCCCCATAGCGCACGTGCGAGCTGGGTGCACGTTACAGGACCGACGAGAGAATGCGCGATATATGCGTTGGCAGCCGTGCCCTACCCGCACACACCACGTCAAGGACGAGTCCAACTCCTTCGTCGGTCCTGTCCTCAAGAGAATCACGTCCGGGCGAAATGACTTGCCTCGTCCCGTGAGGATGAAGGAGCGCCCATTGCAATTGCTTCCGTAGGATCAGGGGCAGACTACACAGCTAGAGGCACAGACGCCAACGACAGCACTTCTTCATATTCAGGCGAGGCAGGTCAACGCGAGCGCCTCACCATCTTCATCTCGTTCGGTGCATCAATTTCTTCCAAGAGTTTTATTCGCATTATCGAGCTTCCTGGCAATTGCTACGCTAACATAACACCGCTGAACGTGACCGTAGCCACCAACTCGCCAGCCAGCCCAACGCTTCATCGTAACCACCATATCAAGACATTCCAACCTTCTCCATGCCTGCCAAAGCCTAGCCCATCGCGCAACACTTTCCTAACCTTCGATACTCCACCTCACCCACCCTAAACACTCTCCCAGAAAGCTCTCCCAACCCCATACACCCTGCCCTGACGCCACCTACCCTCCCCAACAACTATCCCGCGCCCCTACTCCCCCCACCAACTATCCCGCCGCCCTCCCCCCATCCTGTCCCCGTCCGCCAAGGCAGTCTCCTAGGCCTTCCCAGGCAGCGGCAACCCCCGCAACAACTCCACAACCTTGCCCGCATCAAACAGCGTCGAGTTATACGTCCGCGCGTGCGGGATCATACTCAGCAGCTGATGGATCTCCAGCGGAAGATGGCCTTGCCCTCCTGCACCAGCACCATAACCCGCTCCAGCCCCGCTTACTCCGCTCGCTGCACTCGCGGACGGTTGGTAGTTCTTTGTCATGAAACCCACTCCACCAGCACCGCCGGAGGCGCTTCCAGGCAAAGAGGAGATGGACTGGTTTTGGAGTCGCCGTCCAGCCGCGCCCTTGAGCGGCGACTCACCGCGCTGGAATTTCCGCGCCGGCGCTTCCGAGTCTGAATCTTCCAGTGGGCGCTTCGGGCTCGCGACATACGGCCCGTTAGGCCCAAGCCTAATATTGTTCGCCGATGGACTTCCCGGCTTCTCAATACTCGGCATCGTCGCATGCTGCTGGCCACCGAAACCAAGCTGGCCACCGTACGGCTGCTGCATCACCGCCTTCGGCACAATCTGCGTCGGCGAGATGACAAGCTGCGCCTGCATGCCGTCGAAACTCGGCAGCGCAAATCGCCCCCCAAACCGCACAATCTCAGGTTCGGCGGGGTAAAGCTCCGCCATCCTGCGCTCAATCTTGTGAATCTTATCCAGATCCCCGTAATTCGCCTCGAAATCGTGCATATACTCCATCAACACCCGACACTTCATCCTCTGCTTGCCCTCATCCCCCTCCGTAGCCTTCACAATCTTCGTAACCGTCGTCTCAAACACCGCTCTCGCATTCGTATCGTCGTTGTTAGAGATCAAATGCTTGATGTATTCAAGTGCGAAAACCTCATCCGAAGGAAAAAGCTTCAACCCCCGTTCGAAAATCTTCTCCGCAGCCTTATCCTGATAGCACACCCACTCCATCAACGCCGAAGCGATGTAGACTTCACTAGTCAATTGGCCGCGCGGGCGTGCTTCAGCGAAGACGCCGCGGAAACCCTTCTTAGCCTGCTTCGGCTGCCCTTGCCCCTGGATCCGATGGAAAGCGCGCATTTTCCCCACCCACATGTATGAGATGGTGCGTTTGAGCGTTTCCTGTTGGGATTGGGAGGTGGCTTTCACGGATTTGAGTTGGGTGTCGAGCTGTTGGGCGCGGGACTGAGGTTTCTGGGGGGCGGTTTCGTCGTCGGAGTCGTCGGGGTTGATTTGGGGTGCATGCGCTTCTTCTTCGTCGGAGGGCGGGAGGCTGGAGAAGTATTCTTGGACTTTGGCTAGGTCTTTGTTCATGCGCTCGATCATCCTGTCGCGCAGGGAGTAGAGAGCGGCGAGGCATTGTTCGTAGATTGGGTCGAGTTTCTCGCCGTTCCGGACTGCTGCTTCGTCTTCGTTGCTCTTCTCTAGGCCAGTCTCTACGCGATCCGCCTTCTTGAGCGCTAGGAGTACACTCTCCGGGCATGCTTCAATTCCGCGATCCATGAAATCTTCGCCCTGCTTCGTCATCTCATCGGTGTTCTGCTCAAAGCACCAAGTAGCAGCCTCGAACCAGATTCCAGGGTAGAAGCGAAGCTGCATCGTGGCATGCTTGTAGACGTACACCACGCGCTTCCGGTACGCAGCGATATCTTCATCCTTGAGCACAAGGGGATCCTCTTTCTCCCACTGTAGCCAGTCCCGCCACTTCTCCACTTGCGTCGCGAACTCGTCTTCGCCAGCACATGCGTACAGCGGTGGCAGCGTCGGTAGAGCAAGTCGATCCAGTCCTTCAATCTTCTGATTCATCTGCGTCAAAGCTATCCGCGCGGTCATATAATGCGGGCTCTGCTCCTGCAAGAACTTGCGTCCATTCGCCTTGTTGATACCAAGCTCGAAAAGGTCGTACTCCTTCCACAATTTGGTGAGCTCTGAGTGTGGTATGCGAATCGCCTTTTGATATGCTTTCCGAAGTAGGTCGCCCTTCTGCGCGTCTTGCCACCCCGTGCCGCCGATATTGCCTGGTCCACCTTTGATGAAGTCCACATAGTCGCGCCAGAGCCTGCCGGCGTCCGGATCGATGCCAACGTGGTCGAGAAGTAGTTCGAAGGCTTGCGAGATGATGCCGCGCTTGGCGCCGTCTGGGTCTCCCACAAGAGGATGTACGCGCCGAAGGTAGTCGAGGTAGGTGTTCCACATGTCCACGTTTGGGAGCTGGAGAAGGGACCGACCAAAGATTTGCTCAACACCGCCGAGGTTGTTCTCCTCCACTTCCATCTGCGCCCACTCCACCCACATTTGCGCCTGTGTCGTTTGTGTCAGCTGGCTTGTCGTTTTGAAAGCATTTACGGTCCTGTACTCACTGCGCTGGGAAACACCACAAAGAATCTCTCGTACACCTTCCTCGCCTGATCGAATTGCCCCTTCTCGCGATAGTGCTTGATGAGCGCTCGCCACGCTTCGGTGTCAGCTTTCGGGTCCTCCTTGATGCGGTCTTCGAGCTGGCCGACTTTGTCGTGTGGCAGACGCTGCGTTGTGGGTGTTGGAGGTACCGCAGTATGTGTGAGAGCTTGCGCAGGAGTAGCAGCAGCTTGAGGCTGTGGCGTAGCAGTCGCACTCGGGACCGCTGAAGCGGTGGTAGACATGTGTTGCTTACCCTGATCAGTGGGACTCTGGAAGGAGAAAGCAGGAGCGGGAGCTTGGAGGGTAGTGGAGCTGGTGTCAGAGACAGGAGCAGGGAGAACGAGTGAGCTGGAACCATTGACAGGAGCATTGCTCGATGCAGAAGCGACTTCTTGCGATGGTTCACTAGCTATGAGAGAATCTTGTGCGTCAGACACCGCGGCTGCACCCAAGCCAGAGTGAGAGCCGGCCGTGCCGTTGAGTTGTGATGGCGGTGGGATTGCCGCGTCTTGCTGATCTTCATCTTCCTCATCATCGTCTACCACGAACCCACCAACGGTCTTCGGCTTTGAGGAGGGCTGATTAGATGTGCTGGCATCGGTGTCGCCGTTCTCCATGGCGAAGCTGGAAGGGTCGTAGTCGTCGTCCTCGTCTTCATCGCCGTCTGCTGCTTGCTGGTACTGGTACTCGTCTGCGCTGGCTGTCGGATCGTACGCAGCTGTATCCGACGGGTCGTAGTCCGCCATGTCGGCGGACGTGGTATGGAAAGGTTAGGTGCGTCTCAAGCACAATGATATGCACGTGATGTCAGTGTAAGGGAAAGTGTTGACAAGTGAGCTGATGCGCTAGCACCAGGGGCAGTGAGACTGGAAGGCAGCGCTGTATGCTGGAGACGTGAGGAGGATCTGACGGTGGAAGTGATGAGAGATGCGAAGAGGTGAATGTTGTAAAGAGTTGGTGACGCGGTCGTGAAAGTGGTCTTGAAAGACTCGCTGTTGCTCGCTGTGCTTCGCGACTTGCTTCGGCAGCCATCCCCGGCGCTAGCCGCTCCTGGACGCCCTCCGGACTACATACTTTCGAGGGAACGACGTTGGGTATATACTCAATCTGTTCTCGCTACCACAATAGCAGTATACCTCCTACGTGCATGTGAAGATTCCGTACGGCCACCCAAGTACTTCCACAACCTAGGTTGACTCCAGGAGTACGGGACTTCAAGCTGTCCCGAGGGCATGGCCACATCTTACCACCACATATCTCGATAACATAAACGAGTCGCCATCCGGAACCGCCAATATGTCGAACACCCAAAGACGAACCAATATGCGGATACCACCCTTCTTCCGCCGACTCTTCAAGTTCACCTCCATGGACTTCGAGACCGTAAGCATTCGCCACTTCCTCCCACGAACGAGACACTAACATTGCATCAGGCCGTCTGGGAGATGACCCACCTCATAATAGCCCCCAAGAAAGTCTTCCGCAACATTTACTACCACGTACTTCTCCACTCTCCCACCTTTGTCCCCACCCTTTATACTCACACCATCTAGAAACAAACCAAATCCACCTACCACCGCCCCGACCCAGCCTTCACCTACCTCCTCTCCCTCTTCCTCTTCCTGACCGGCCTTGCCTGGGGCCTCGCCTACACCAGCGGCGCCCTCGGCCCCATCCGCGTAGCATTCGTCTTCGTGCTCGGGCACTTCCTCGGTACTTCGCTAGCCGTGAGCACGCTAATGTACTTCCTCGTTGGGAGAGTGCTGGGCAAACGGCGGCAGGGACTATTTGGGCCGGGGCCGGTGGCGGCGGAGGGGGAGGGGTTGGAGTTTGGGTATTGTTTTGATGTAAGTCTGCTTCCGGTGTGTGGTGTGGTGGGGGGGCGTTGAAGGGTGTGCTGACTAGAGAAAAGGTGTCGATTCGCGCCTACCTCCCCGTCTGGGTTTTCCTCTATATCTTGCAGTTCCTGCTCATGCCGCTTATAGCGCAGGACTACAGCTTCGCGAGTAACTTCTTTGGGAATACGCTGTATCTGATTGCGCTGGCGTATTATTTTGTCATTACATTCCTGGGCTACAACGGTAAGCTCAACATCCCCTCACGTGGCAGTTCTTGTGGCTACACAATCTGACCATCACCAGCACTACCTTTCCTCAGCCGAACAGAAGTCCTGCTAGCACCAATCCCCGTGCTCGTCATAATCTGGCTCATCAGCTTATTCACTTTCGACTGCGCGACGAACCTGGCGCCGGTACTGTGGTGTGGAGTGAGCTTGCGGAAACCGGTGTAGACAGTATTCGTACAGATGTCTAGCAGTTATCTACAAATCGCCGCCCCTTTCGAAACACCGTGGCTCCAGAAGGCAGATCTACCTGTATTTCCGCCCCGTCTACGATGTAGCCGCCCAAATGCAGCCGCCCAAATGCCACAGATTCCCACCCGAACCGCGCAATGCAGAACCCACCCATATATACACAGACCCAAAGCGAAGATCTTATCTACAGCCGCCTCTTCTCACTAACCTCCTCAAAACACTGCACCAGATCCCCGACCTCGAAACCCTCCCACCCCTCAAACGCCATGCCGCATTCCGTGCCTTTGCGCATCTCTTGTACGTCTTTCTTCACGTTCTTGAGGGAGGTGATGGTGCCTGTATAGGGAGTTAGCAAAGCGTCCTGTATCTTCGCCTTATAAAATATTGGAACATACCATCATAAACCCTCTCCCCACCCCTCAACACCCGCGCCTTAACCCTCATCCCCACAACCCCATTCCGCACCTTACACCCCGCAATCTTCAACGTCTTCCTCCCGCCCAGGCTTATATCGAAAGCCGCTCCGACTTCCGCCTCTCCCAGCACCCTCTGCGTCACAATATGCGGCAATTTCTCCTCTAGCACTTCCTTCACATCGTCCAGAACGCGGTAGATGATATTGTTCTCCAGCACCCTCACCCCCCTCGCCTCAGCCGCACCCTTCATCCCCTCGTTCGGAGGCAGGTTGAAGGCGATGATATGCCCGCCCGCCGCCGCAGCTAAATCGACATCCGATTCGTGTACGGGTCCGACAGTGGAGGCCAGGATCTGTGTCGTGATGAGCGGCGAAGTAATAGACGGAATGTACGCCGCCACCGCCTCCGCAGACCCAGAAACATCGGCTTTAATCAGGAACGGCACGACGATCTGCCCCTGCTGCTCCCGCTCCTCCATCTTCTTCTCCACCTCCGGCTCCGTCTCAGGCACCCCCTCAACAACATCAGCGTACGCAGCGAAGCGAGAGTTCTTGGCGCTCGCTGCACTCGCTGCCGCTCGTTTAGCCTGCGAAGCCAGCCGCGTGGCGTTGATAGCTTCCATATCCACCTCCATCCTCTCGCGCTCGGCGACTTCGAGCCGGTAGTCCACCACACTACCCGCTCGCTGCTCAGTGTGCGCCTGCAAGACCTGGTCGCCTGCGGCGGCTTGCTCGCGCCAACCGTCGACTTCGACTGGCAGACCGGGGCCAACGGAGTCTACGACTTCGCCGCGCTCGTTGCGGAGTGTCTTCACGCGAGCCCATGTCTTCCCTGCGACGAGCACGGCGCCGGGGCGGAGCGTGCCGCGCTTCACTAGCACCGTCGCCACGCGTCCGTGAGCCTTCGTAGTAGCTTCAAGGACCCAGCCTTCGACGCCGTTGTCAACATCAGCCCTATGGTCCAAAATCTCACTCAACGTAACAATCGCCTCCTCAAGCCCCTCCATACCCTGCCCAGTCTTCCCACTAACCTCCACAACCTGCACCTCGCCCCCAAAATCCTCAATCTCCACCCCATTCCGCGCAAGATCCTGCTTCACGCGCTGAGTATCTGCGCCCTCTTTATCCACCTTATTAATCGCGACCAAAATCGGCACACCAGCTTGTGTAGCACAGCGGAGCGACTCGAGCGTTTGCGGCTTCACGCTATCGTCGGCCGCGACGACCAGGATGACGATGTCGGTGACGTTGGCGCCGCGCTGGCGCATGGAGAGGAAGGCTGCGTGGCCGGGGGTGTCGAGGAAGGTGATGGTTTTGGCTTGGTCGGTGGCGGTGTCGGACATGGTCATAGGCACGGAAAAGGCGCCGATGTGCTGGGTGATGCCGCCTGCTTCGCCGGCCGCGACGGAAGATTTGCGGAGGTAGTCGAGGATGGTGGTTTTGCCGTGGTCGACGTGGCCCATGATTGTTACTACGGGTGGTCGGGTCTGCCAGGCTTCCCTCGCCTCTGAGCCGATCTCCGGGATAGGTTGTGGGTGCAGATCTCGCTCTACGTCTTCTTTGTCTGTGGCTGATTCGAAGATGGGCTCGAAGTTGTACTCCATAGCCACCATCCCGCTCATCTCTGCATTCAGCACTTTTCCAGGGAATAGGTCGTCGTAGCCTAGACGCTCTAAGCGCGCCACAAACGACTCGTACCGAATTCCAAGAGTCTGCGCAAGGTTCTGGACTGAGATAAATTCCGGTAGATTGACCTGGGCAGATAGTTCAGCTTGCGCAGCCTGCCGTGCAGCTTTCCGAGCCGCCTTCTGCGCACGGCGCTCCTCTCGCTCGGCGGCGGCCATATCGTCTGCTTCCTCATCTTGACGGTCGAAGTTTCTTCGGCCTGTCCGGCGATCTTTCCGATAGTCAGGTTCGGCAGACTCGGCAATGGCGTCTTCGAAACCTCTTGCGCTCCTTTTCGCTCGTCGAGCGACCTCGCCCTCATCTTCGGTGGGCTCCTCAAAGCGTGGGCGCGAAGCCCTTTCACTAGGCGCCGGCTCCTCGTATTCTGCCCTGACCGCCGGCGGCTGCTGTCTCGGAGGCTCGGTTGGGCTTTGCCGATCATAAGCATATCTCGCATCCGATTTTGCATCGCCACCCATGTTCCAAGAAGGCATCTCGTGATCGGGCGCCGTACTGCCAACAGCCCTAACACCTCTGAACACGCCTTCAGAATCATCAGATCCCTGCCGCCTTCCTACTCCGCGCCTTCGCGATGGACACTCGTTCGCCATGTGTCCCAGAACACCACAGATGTGGCAATTTGCCCTTGTCGGGCCGGTGCACTCTCTCGCCGTATGGCCGGGCTCGAGACATCGTGCACACTTCCTTGGTGCTACGTTGGCAATGTTAGGGTTATCGATGGTATCCGGGTTTCCGAACGCTCGTTCGTTTCCTCGCGGCGTGTAAGGTTGACTGTTATGTCGGGGTGTGCGTCGCTGTTGCTGGTGAGTTTGAAAGGAGCGCTCGATTTCGTCGGGATCGGAGAACGGATCAGAGTGGCCCCGTGAACGTATTGTCTTCTGCCACCCTCCTGATTGTGCTTGTTGAGGAGGAGGTGGTGGTGGATCAGATGCTGTTCGTCGACGTTGAAGATGCTGCCAGGATGCTTGTTTGTCGTCGAATTCTGGTGCAGACGGTGGAGGCGGAGGATCCGAGGGCTTGTAGGGGGTCGCACGGTACTCGGTACCCAAACCTCGACCCGCATGCACATCGCCAACACCGTTCGGCATGTTGAACGGGGATGTATCGTGAGCAGAGCTACCTTTAGCAGGCTCCAGAGCTTCTTGGTGGCGGTGCGCTTTACTGTCGGACTGTTGACTTGACCAGAAAGAGTCCTGGTTTCGACTGTTCCATGACCCATTGTATTCGCCAGGCTTCCTCCTCTGGAATTGGTTTGGGTCGTTCCTCTGTCGTCCAGCATCCATCGTGAACTCGTCCCTGCTTGATCGCTGCTGCTTGACCTGTGATGGAGGCGGTGTCGGCTCCGCACTCGGCTCCGCATACTGCACAGGCTTGACATCATCCGCACCACCTCCCCATCCTCCCGTAAGACGACCGATTCCAGCAGCCGTCGGAGCAGCTCCAAACGCCGGCATCGCCACGCTCTTCGGCTTCTCCTTCGGCTTCTCCTTCAGCTTCTCTGCGGCCGCCGGTGCAGAGAATAGCCCCTTACTAGTCTCTTGCTCCTTCTTTTTCCTCGCCTCCTCGATATATCTCTTCCGTTCTTGCTCCTTCCTTGCCCGGTCTTGCTCTCTGGCTGCCGTCTCCCGCTGCGTCCTCTGCGCCCTAGCTTCCAGCTCAACCCTTCTCCTCTCCATACCCAGCGCCTCCATCCCCGCAATCCGCTTCTTTTCCGCCTCCACCTCAAGAGCTCTCGCCTTCGCCTGCCGTTCCTGCTCCACCGCCTGCCGACGCTGCAACGCGGCTATCCGTTCGTTCTCTGCAGTGGCTTCAAGATCAAGGCGTTGTTGGCGCCGTGCTTCCTTCTCGCGGAGCTCGGCAGCCGTCAATGTTGACGTCGACTCGGTCTTCCATGATTGGAACGGTCGGGGTGGTGGTCGCGCAGGTGAGTCCGGGCTAGGAGGCTCCTCTTGGACTGCAGCGGCGGCAGCGGACTGATTTGGGGCGCGTGTGGTATTGAGGCATCGTCGGTGGATGACGTTCAATGATCGAATAGGTGGACGACCGGCTCCGCAGATGAGGCATAGTGTTCGTTGCGCTGAAGATGTCTGTATATGCCAATTAGCAATCCATCATGCCATATCTGTTCTGACGATATCTTTCTCACCCTCAGCAACCTCGACCTCCTCATACTGCTCCCTAATGCAATAATCACCAGGATGTCTGGATGTAGTTCAACATTTCCCGTTTCGTCCTGATGCCGCTCGGGAGTCTTTTGAGTTTCGCCGCAAGTCTTGGCAACGGAAATATCAGACTTCAATTCCTTCACCCTACCACAGCTACATGCTCAAGTCCATCGGCTACGAAAAACTAACCACAAAATGCCCTCCAAACTCTCCAAAGTCCACAAACAAATCACCAAAAAGAAAGGCCCAACCAACATCAAAGCCCTCCACGAAAACAGCCGCGACGCCCGCCGCCTCCGCCGCGCCGGCGCCCGCGACGACCGCGTCCACCGCATCACCCACGTCCGCGAAAAAGCCAATAGAGTCTGGCTCGAGCGGGTTGCGTTCTTCCAGGATTCGCTCCCGGACACTCTCAACCCCCTGGCCGTGGACGAGATCAAGGTTCTCATCGATGATTTTCTTAACCGCCACGATGAGGAAATAGAGCAACTGAGGGCGGAGAGGAGGACGGGGCGCCCGGCTAGTACCCGCCAGACGCTGTTAGAGCAGCAGAGGGCTATGGAGGGGAAGGAGTATGAGTCAGGTTTCTGGATGCCTAATTTGGGGGATGACCAGACGGTTGTGAAGTTGGATGGGTGGAAGGGGGGCTGGGTGGATTTGGGGGTGATGCGGTTTGTGAGGGTGCATAGGGGGGGCGAGGTGAAGGAGAGTTCGTTTCCGCCTAGGGGGGCGAGCTGAGGGGGTTGGGGTGTGGCGACAGGATAGCTGCGAGCAGAAGCCAGCGGGAAGTGTTTAGCTTCAAAGGCCTTGATCGGCCCCCCGAAGGCATGAGGCACGAGGTACGAATGCATGAGTAACGAGGTTCCTGTACAGGCGTACGAGAGGGCAACCTGCTCTTCGCCACCATTTCTGGTCGCTACTCAGTATTCCCAAGGTTTCAGCCTCCTCTGAGGCGATGCGAACCATTGTCGGATACTGCGGGTCCCACCAGTGCAACAGCTGCGCTACCAGCAAACAAATTCGTCTCACCACCACCACCACCACCACTCCACGTTACAACAATGCACTTGTCCTTCAGTCATGGGGTGCTGAATGGGAGATCGTTGCTCCACATCGTAATGGCACCGCTCCAAAGCATGGCCGTCCACTACTTCCATCACCATCGAAGGACTCTCGAACTTGACAGAGTCTAAATGTGGCAATGCAGTTGCTTGAACCCCACATCGAACTCCAGCCGATGGACAGGCAGCACACATATGCCGTCAAACCCATTGTGGTTCTGGCACTGCGTACCCCAAAGCCCACAGCGGCTTGCCACGTAGTCTTCAGTTCGCACTTCGCCTTCACTCTGGTGAATCCACTCCGCATTCACGAGCACCTTTGCAAAAACAGAACAAGACTCATCCACAGCCCACACCAGCCTCTGGTCACCACCAACAACTCGGCAACCAAGCAATCAACTCCACCAACCTCGAAAATGCCGCCTCCCAAATCCACACCAGCACCAACGCCCCCATTGGCCACCCCTGCCCCGTCCAACCCCACAATCAACCTCCATTCCATCGCTTTCTCCCTCGACAAAACCACCCACCGGCTCCACACCTTCCGCGGCAAAGACTTCCCCTACCGCGGCTTCGCGCGCCAAATCGAGATCTTCAGGGAACTGGGCCCCGAATTGCAGTACATCAAGGGTAGGTTTACTGCTCTGTACGCTAAGCTGGCGACGGTGCCTGTTATCGACGTGGGGCAGGCGGCTAAGCTCGAACATTTGAAGCAGGCCATCCGGCAGGTGGTGAGGATGGTGGATGAGCAGCAAGCTGAGTTTGATTATTGGTGGAGGGGGTTGAAGGGGGAGGAGAGGGAGATGATTGAGATGGCGCATCGCGTGGCGCTGGAGGTGAGGAGGAAGCAAAGGGGAGAGGGGGGTGGTGGGAGCGGGCGGTAATGCTTCAGCGACATCCAATATCAGCGACAGATTTTGGAGTCAGTGGTTGCACCTCTGCGACACCGACACGCTACTCCCACCGTGGACACGACAGCAAACACTTTGAAGCACGATTACAACCACAAACACTTTTACCGTAGGCCGTTTGGCTGATGATATCATATATCGATTCCATGCAGGTATGGCTGGCTATTACTGCCACTTCGAAGGCGACCACTGTCGATCTGGAACGAAGTATTCCTTGAAATCTCACAAGCGACACAGTGATGCTCGTGTGCAGCTGAAGGTGCATCACCACAAATCTCACAGCGCAAAACATGAACAGCCATGGTCCACGGGGTTCGAAATGTGGCATCGCTCGACTCCGCACACTGGCGAGCTCACATCAACAGGCCTCCCATGATCGAATCAACTGCCAGCTTAGCAGGAAACGAAGTACGCAGCAAACAGTACAATGACTGCACGCAGGACTCATCGGGCTGGAGAGCGTATAAGTAACGCATCGACGACTCTTGTAAACCCATCAATTCTTTATACTTCCTATTCATTCACCAACAGCTTTACACACTACAAGGCATCCGAACATCCCTTCCATACCATTGACAACTTTCGAAGGCTCAACATCGAGGCATAGGACCGAGCGATGTGCGTTCCTGTTGGAGTCGAGTGGAGGTGCGGGTGCAAATGGAGAGGTTACCAACCGTGCCCAGAGTCAACTTCTATCAAATTTGGACGCAAGTGTGAATATACAGATCGCGGAGCTCCGACCACTCCAACAGGGCTGAGCCCCCAGGTGGTCACGAATAGAGGTTTGGATGAAGACTTCCTAAAGTTGACATGGTGCTGCTCCTCGGCATGTTGCAACGACGAGATGGAGCGCGCTAGATCTGCAGTCGGTCCTGAAGTATCTCGTGCTGACGACCAACAGAGAAGGCTTGGGCGTATTGAGTGGACTTCAGTCGACCAGGGCAGAGTTGCTGCTGTCAAAGGGCGATACTACCACGAGTATTTACGCCACTTGAGGAGTGGTTGTTTCACATATCTCGTCAATGGCCTCGCACTTACCAATCGCATGCGACTCGAAATGAGCTCCCAGCAGCCAAGGCAAGACATTGTACCTGTTGTAGACCTTCATTGCATCCCTGCGCAGTATCAAAATACTGTGCGAAGCGACGATTCCCAATCGAAATACCAACAAACACTACGCGCTACTGGAAGCTTTGGGCCGAATTCACCAGCTCCATTCCAGTACAAGTTCATTAGGGATCATATCCGCAAAAACCCAGCTTGTCGGCAATATGCCAGTTCCTACGTATCTGGACAAAGTGCCGCAGCTGCATACACGCAGAGGTCGATAGCAAGAGCTGAGGCCGGTACGGCTGAAGCAAGCTCTTCCCGGCGTACTACGCCTGCATCGCAATATACGCAGCAAGCTCAAAGACAGTCGTCCCAAGCGCCGCAGCAATACCAAGCACAGCAGCCATATCAAGCGCAGCAGCCACAACAACGGCACTTCCGAGCACCGCAGCCATACGGAATGTCATACCGAATGCAGCCAGCGGCACCACCGGCGCAGAGTTCACAGCCACCTGCTCAGGGATATGCACGACAACGTATTCCACAACAACAGCCCCCTCAGCAGTACGTGAGCCTATCCCAGCTACAGCTGCCTCCAGAGTCACGGGCGGAAGGCTCACAACATGCTACATATCGGCGGCAGGCGTACGACGACGAGGACGATGATAGCAATTATGGCATCACTAACAATGGAGACGAGGAGGAGGAGGAGGAGGAGGAGGCGTAGGAGGAGGAGGACGAGGATGAGGATCAGCAGCAGCTCGAGTAACATAGAC